>CAJUYI010000402.1:99759-153833 GCA_910591695.1 Galerucella pusilla
AAAAATTAATTTAATTGCAATTTTAACAATGTTCCGGACTTCGGACAAGGTTGCAAAATGAGATTTATTGTCGTCTCAATGTACCATTCACTTGACCGAAGTTTGAAAACTTTTGGAATTATAGTTAAATTTTCGATTTCGAATGTCAATAATGACTGGATTAAATATGCCAGATTACAAGTTACTATTTTGTGAAAATTTCTGTACTATAGATCTTGGGCAGTACTCTATAATCCCGATAGTTCGACAGTGATCTGCAATGTTATTATTGAGTTATTTAAAATTTACGTTCTTTGCTGTGAACCACTTTCCTTTTGACAAATAGAATTACCTTGTTCAGATTTGTCTTAATACTTCTAAGAAAGTTGTCAAAACTTATCAGATGAAGTAATAAATTCGCCAGCGAGTGTTTATTTATAAAAAAAACACCTTTCAGATTGTAAGATATATTCAAGAAAACGAAATAAATTTACAACAAAGAAAAACTATCTAAAATTAGTTAATCAGGGTCAAATTTTTTTTAATAGTTTAATAAATAGCGATCATATAGAAGAAAATTTCACTACAATAAAAAATTGTGCTAAATACAATAATAATATTCTTTCCCACGATGGTAACTAGAAATCTGAGCGTTTGTCTCTGTTTCTGGCTCTTGATACAGTTCTTGCTTTGTAGTTGGCTGCATTTATCAAACGCTGCAATAAAAAAATACACTCATTTATTTCAAATATTCTAAATAAAATATTAAGTTGTTGTAAATTGTTCTTCTTATACTTAATAAACATTATTAGACAATATTTCAATTTTAATTGACCAGTTTTTTTATACAACCATACAACGGTTAAAGCGGTTAAAGATCAAATAATGAACTTCGTATCTCAAAAAAATTTACTAGTTCAGGAACAGTCAGGTTTCAGGAAATCGCACTTATGCGAAACTGCGCTGCAATTCCTAGATTCTTTTTGGAAGACAGAGTTAGTTAAGAAGGGGATTATTGGTGTGGTATTTTTGGATTTCAAGAGAGCATTTGAGACTGTAAATAGAGAGCTATTACTACTTAAACTGCGTAAGTATGGTTTTGTGAGTAAAGTATTGAATTGGTTGACGTCTTACTTTGAAAATAGAAAACAGTCTGTGAAGTATAAGAGTTCATTCTCAGAAATGGTAGATATGGACCTAGGAGTTCCTCAAGGTTCCGTTTTGGGGCCATTACTTTTCCTACTGTACATTAGTGAGGCATGTTGTAAGATGTAAAATTAAATTATTTGCAGATGACACTATGCTATATTTTGCTGGTAGAGCAGATGAAATAGAGAAATATTTAAATGAGGACCTAATTAACATATTTGAGTGGTTATGTGACAATGGTTTGAAAATTAATATTCAGAAAACCAAATTTATATTTGGGAAAAAGGACAATCTCAGTAGAATTAATAAGTCATTTAACATTACAATAAATGATGAGAGGGTTGAGAGTATTTAAGTTTAAATATTTGGGAGTAATGTTAGATCCAGAATTAAATCTACATGAGCATTGTAAGTACATAGAAAGAAAAATTGCAACTAAAATATATTTCATAAATAGAGTGGCTTTAGTGGTTTTAGTTTAGTTGATGCTGCATTAATCCACCTTTAGTGTGGAGTATATTTAAGGAGAGGTGAATTGTAAAGGAGGTATGGTGGAAAATAAGTGTCTCCAAAACCCGCAAAAATGTAGCCTAGAAAAAGTGACTCAAAAGCAATAGAAGCACCGGGATACGAGAGAATCTGCCAGGAACCAAACACTCAGAAAGCAAGTATCTGAAGTATCTCGAAATTGTGTGCAGTTTTTTTAAAAATAGTATCTTACTTTTCGATGTCTTTCCATCTGATCTTGAGTTGGAGCTACAGCTGTTGGCGGTGGACCTAATATCTCGAATATTTCTCTAAGTAAATCATTATCTGTTAAATGGACATTAATACTTGGGCCTAAAATATTGCACAACGTCTCGTATTGTTTCCTTCTCACCCAAGAATCAAGTATCAATGTTTCTTTTCCAAATTTAACTTGCATCTCGGGTACTACATCATTCTGAAACAGAAATATAAAATTTGAAGAAATAGTAAGAAAAATATCCTTTATTTATAGCTACTTACTTCAATAAATTGCAATATGTCTCTAAATGTAGCTCTCTGTTGCTTCCTATCTTTTTTGGCTCTATATTTGTGAGAATCTGTGGCTAATTGTTTTAAATTTTCTGTGATATCTAAAGCAAAATCTTCTTCGAAATCATTGTTTTCTTCTCTTCCCAATTCGTAGATTAAAGATAGTGCTTCGCCTGCTGCTAGTCTAACATCCAGATGTGGCGATTCCAGAAGTTCTGCTAGTTTTTCCAATGATCTAAAAATATGTTTATAAGAAAGAAATCATGTAGTATGTTATAAATTATACTAACGGTAAAGCTTTTGAATTGTTAATCATAGTTCCAATATTTCCAGGTGACAGTAAAGTGAATAATAAATTCCAAGCTTGAATAGCAGCAGCATGAAGAACACCAAGATCAGAGCTGATTGTTGGAACACTACCATCTCCTTTTAAGTAGCTTGCAGAAAAAATAGTTTCAAATTGTTGCATTAATAGGATGACATCTCCAATTTCACCTCCTGAAAGGAATGTTATATTCCCCAAAGCTGTGCAACACTAAAAAAAATTATTGTTTAAACATTGTTAGACAGAAATTACTAATTCTTACTTTTGCTCTGACTGATGCAGCAACAGTATTATCACATATTAAAATAAGTAACAGTGGTTTTAATAACTGACATATTACTTCAGTTGTATCTTCACCACCGAGTTGTACACAAATTACAGAGGCTAGCTCTACGGCAGCTATTTTTTCTGGACCTGCGCCTTTTTTCAAACTTCGTTCTATACTATCGCAAATTGTGAAATGCCTTAAAATTAAAGAATTTACAATTAAATTATCAATTTAATTTTACAGACTTATTATTACTGAACAAATGTTATGAAGTGTAAGTATAAATATTACTTTTTTACTAACCTATCTCTAATAAATCCAGGCATAGATTTTTTAATGAAAGCCTTGCTTAATGCTTCAAAGCAATTTATTCTGCCTTGGGATGATTTTTGGGTAAGGCCGTCAATATTTTCACATAATTTTTCTTCAAGTTGTTCTTGAACAAGAATTTCTGAATCATCACCATCTTCACCGCTTCTCATTTCCGAACTGTTACTGACAATGCTTGCATTGTCCATGATGGATTCATCGTCTGATGAATTCAGGGAACTGTCATTTCGCCCGCGATCTATAAAATAAGTTGAATATACTTTTATTCTTTGAGCACCAATGCATCATCACAAAAAATTTTAACAAGAATATCTATAGTCCATATTTTTGGCATTTATATTGTCCCTATCTCATTTTAATGTAAAATCAGCATACAAAAAGATGTTGGGTGATTCAAATAAGTAAAGAGGTTCTAAGCATTTTTAAAACAGAAATATGTATATACACAATAAACCACTACCTATGGAAACACTTTAGAAAGTTGTTATAGGCATAGGTAATTCTTATCTTTAGAAAAGCAGTTACTTTGAATATAAATATCAATTTTACAAATATAAATGATGAAATGAAACAATTTCATTTGTTAAAATCTACATTATATTAAAATTAAGGTAGTGACGCGTTTCACTAACACAGTAGCTTTCTTAAACAAATCAAATGGTTTCATTTCATCATTTAGTATGGATCTACATCAAGTAAAAGCCTCATCTATTCAATTTTACAAATATATTTAATCTTTAGGATAATACAATGAAAAATTTAATTTTAGTGAGCATACTGAAAATATGTAGACATGTATTTAGTTTATGACAAAAAAGTATAGACAGTTGACGATTTATAATATCAATGCCAAAAAGGCAGGACTATAATTTTAAATTTTCCAAACATATATTGGAAACTTAAAGTAAGTTACCTACTAGCTAATTTCAAGGAATTTCTATCTGCCTAATATAATAAAATGGTTTGTATCATACTCTGTAAATTTCAAAAACACCTTTATGCATAATATCCATTGAATCAAATTAGTACCATGAAAAATATTGTACCTCCTAATAATTATTTTCAAGTTTGTAGTTATTAGTTAAGTTGGTGAAAAAAATGGAAGATAATTGACAAGTGTTTTTTAATAAATAAGCAGAAAAACTGGAACAATTTTTTGTTTATGATATGCCCATCTGAATAAACAAAGAACATATTTTGTGTTGTTATAAAAGATTCATTGATGCAATAATAAAATTGTTAAGTATACAAAAATACTTTTAGTTATATGCTTGCCAAATCTTAAAATTTTAAAAATAGCATCCTTTGTTCCTATAATTATGTTGTTCAATTATTTAGATAATGTTTATTGCATCTATTTACATTCTAACTAATATTATAATACAGGAATTTAATTAACCTTGACATTTTTTCAATACTTATTATATCATCCTATAACATAGTGGTTATGGTATCTACTGTCTCCAATTCTCCTGAATTCGAGCAGTTATAATATGCTAATCATGACATTGAAAATCATATTAATTTATTAATTTTCATAAGTACTTCAAAATTGTATTGATTTTAAAAATCTAAAATTGATTACATATGCACATTGCACATCGAGCAACATTTATTAGATCCGGAAACCTAAATTCAAAATTGTTGTTATACTGAATATGTAAACATTATAATTTGGAGTTTAAAATTTGTGATTCTATACTTGCATTCCATATGCCACAAGTTTGTGAAATTCGAGAACGAATTATCAGAAATTGACGTAACTATAAGAATTTGAAAACCTTATGGAAAGTAATGATAAAGCTTAATTTCGTAGGTAACCATATTAAAAACTTACCAGACCTTCCCCTTCGTTTTCCTTTCGGCATGGTCACAAAATTAAATTAACTTATTCTTAAATTTACTAAATAAAACAACTAATTTAGCACTCGATCAAGACGGTAGACTGTTTTTTAAAGTTTTTTGACCACCTATGCTCAACACTTGACATTTAACTGTAGATAAAATTGTCGTGAAACTCAATAACATGTTTTCAGTTGAACAAAATATGATCAACTTCTTTCCTTTTGACCGCGAAAAAAGATTATATTGTCATTTGTCGCTCAAACTCGAGTTTCTTCGCCTTCATACTTTTGCGCAGTATTTTGTAATTCTCCGAAAATTAAAATCAATACTCAGTTAATTCCACCGGGAAAAATAATTAAAATTTCACAATATTATATATTTTCTTGAAATGTTCATTTATAAAAAAATAATTTAATGATAATGCACATTTATTAGAATTTAACCCTAGGCATATTTTGGCGTATGGTACCACAGATGGTACCTACAAAATTTACATATTAAATAATAAAATAACTTTTTCATGTAATTATGAGATTGATGTATTATAATTCAATTAATGAATTAATTGTAGGAAATTGAGAATTTTTATTAATGGAAAATCATAAAGGAAAAATCATATACTGGATGTGTAGGTCAAAAGAGCTATAAAGTTGTGTTGGTTGGATAAAACATTTTTGGCAACGGTGGCTAGAAGATAAAGTGGATGAGTAATCTCAAATCTGTAGACTGTAATCTGAAGAAGAGAAATGTATGAGTATAGGTTAAGTTTATATTTTAAAAACTTTCAAAATGATTTATTTTTATTTATTCTGTAAAGTTTACCTATTTTAAATAGGTGATTATCATGACAAACAATTTTGAATATAGATAAAATGTCTATACCTCGTGTTAAGACTCTACGAATATCATATCCTTATTATTTTACCATTTTTCTTTGCATAATGTTCATTTTTTCAGTAATATTAAGCTTATACGCTTTATCCAATGGTAAATATATTTTCCCAACAAGTGTTAAGTAATGTTATTAAATTACTTCTTTTAGACATAGATAAATGCAATTGTTCCAAGGAAAAGACCCTTTATACTACATATACTTCAAAAAAGCTAATTAGCTCAAAGCACAAACTTGCAGTATTAGTTCCATATAGAGAGAGATTCGAAGAACTCATGGAATTTGTGCCATACATGCATAACTTTTTGAATAGACAAAAAATAAATTTTGATATTATAATTTTAAATCAAATAGATCAATACAGATTCAATAGAGCATCTCTTATTAATGCTGGATTTCTAGAAATAAGAGCCAATTATGATTATATTGCTATGCATGATGTAGATTTGTTACCCCTCAACCCACAACTGTTGTATTCATATCCAGAGCAACCTACTCATATTGCAGCACCAACTCTTCATCCAAGATACCATTATGAAAAGTTTATTGGGGGAATTTTGCTAATTAATAAGTAAGTAGACTATTTAGCTTCAATAGAATATTTTCATTTTGTACATGTTTCAGGAAACAATTTGAACTAGTCAATGGTTTGTCTAATAGATATTGGGGCTGGGGATTAGAAGATGATGAATTTTATGTGCGCCTAAGAGATGCACACTTGAATATTACTAGGCCAATAAATATTACTACAGGAATAGATAATACTTTTCGGTGAGTATCTCATTTTTTAATTACTACTAAGATTTCTTCTTTTTTTTATTCAACTGCTTTGTAACAGATTGCACCATATGTGCAAATACTTGATTCTTCTAAAATATATAATAATCTAGCAATTTAATCAGATTATTGATGACAATATTGATATAAAAAATTACCCAATTATCAAAATTTAATTGATTGTGGTTATTAAAATGAGTAATTGCATTGTCTTCATGGAAAAAAAATCAATTGTATAAAAAATGCTAAAAATTTCATAGGCATGTCCATGGTAAAGAAAGGAAAAGGGATACTGTGAAATGTTTTAATCAACGTGAAGTAACAAGACGTCGAGATCGACAGACTGGTCTGCACAATGTCAAGTACAACATAGTAAATAGTAAAAACATGGAAATTCAAGGAGCTCCCTTAGTTGTTATTAATATAAGATTGATATGTAATCACACTGCTACTCCTTGGTGTGATTGCTCTAAAATGACTGGAGCTAGTACTTCTGTAAAACAAAAAACATGACAGTAAAATAGATTTTTTTTGTCAGTATTCTTGTTAAATTGTTTTCTTCATAAATAATTATATTGCTCAAGATATGTTAATATTATTGTTTTCAAATTTAGTTTCACTTATACCCATGAAACTGATAAAACTTTATGCAAAATATATTCTCATAAATGATTAACATTGTGCAACTTGATAGATGTCGCTGTTAAAGGATGCATTTTTACCTACTTTAACACAATGAGAAGTCTTAGATTGCTATTCCATTTATTTCAATGTTGGCTTCAGATAATTTGTGCGTTTACTACTATTATTGATATTTTAAAGGCATCTTTTTTTAAATCAACTATTTGTATACTTTATTTGTAAATAAAAAACAATTTTAAAAGCAACATTAAGTTTTATTGTATAAACGAAACAACATAGTATAAAATTTAAGTACAATCTATATGGTAACATATAAAAAAAAGGAACATAAAGTAAATAACTGTGGTAAATCTAGGTCTCCAACAAATATATGAGTACTTAAATTGTGATGTATCCTAGTTATAAACGCTTAATTATATAATATGTAATTACAATGGGAATGCAACAGATTTATCACTATACAAGCATAACCACAGGAAAATGGAAGGTCTACTAAAGACATGCAGGTCACACTAAGAATGCCTGAAACAGAAAACAAACATGCTGTACAAATATTTAAATAAATAATAGATTTGTAAGATTTCAAGCCAAGTTATGGTAACTGAGAGGTAAAAAAAAAATGGAATTAAAGTGCAATAGGGCAAGTCCACTACTGGCACTCTGCACTCTATAAAAAATTTTTTCATATTATATTTAATAGTAATAAGTCAGTAATAAAAGAAGACTCGAATAATACTGTAGAATTTTATAGTATAAAAAGTCCCACTGCACGTTGTGCCAGAACATGTGGTTCTTAAAAGTCTTTGATTTAGTCTTTATTGAACGTTGTTTTAATTGCCTAGGTATCTTAAAATCTATATATTGTTTTTTAAAAGGAAAGTGACATTCAATCGATACAAAACATCCAAATAATTGTTTACCCTCAAGGCGACTGTCATTAGTGTCAACTGTCAACTTGTCAGTTGGTGGACAGTCCCTATAAGGCAAACTAAGCATTTGTCAAAAATGTTCATGTGTTTGACGTTTGTTAGAAGTACCTATTTAGTAAATAATTATCATTTTTGAAAGTAAATATTTTTTTGAATACAGTTATATTCATCTAGCATGCAAACTAAACACATTAATTTATAGGTATTAATACTAATTACACAGCCATGGCTATATCCACATACTTACTAAAATATGAATCGTGCAATAAATGTAATTGGTGATTTAAAATAAAAAACACATTTACAATATTTTATAATAATGAAAACGACCGTAATAATACAGTCATTTGATTTGATTGTATATAACTGTAAAAGAGGTATTGTCAAAAAACTGCTTTTGGGAGCCATTTTGCAATATGGTGGAGCGAGCAGCATTTTATTAACTGAATTTTATGAAAATCGCGAATTGATTCGAGATTATTTGACTTAAATATGAAATTATATATAATAAAACTAGTCAATATTAATTATTATAATTCGTTTATATAGTTTACTCATAGTAGTTTTAAAATAAATTGACTATACCTTATTGTTTCAAAAGTACAAATTTATCTATGAACACAAAAAAACAACAACCCAACACACCCATAAATACTCAAGGTTTGCTCTAATAGAAAATTCACACAAGCTCAGAACCTTAAAAGCCATGCAAGAACTTATAATTCCCGAATTGACTTCACTTTGTTGGAATGACTTGGTAACATTGAAAACTATTTATATCATTTTGACAGAATTGAACTTATAGCTTGCTTAAAACTTTCATCCAATGGTTCAATAATATTTTTACTAATAAAAAAAATGTAACACTTTATTGAGTCACTATAACTTTATACATACCTACTCATCCATGAAAAAAAAAACCAAAATAAAGTGATATTAGGGATTAAGATTTATAAATTCTTTCAAAGTACTAGAACTGCAAAAAGAATCCTTTCAGACTGCATTTCGTGAAATTTTCAAAGGTTGTGAACTGTTGTTGGAACAAACCTTAAATTTATTTAATTCTACGATGAAAACTGTCAACTAAAGCCACCTTTCTATTATAATAGAACATTGGTTAAGGTATCAAAAAAAGTATCTAAATTTCAGTCTAAATTCAACAGCCAATAGCACATTTGTACTGGGTATTTGCTTCAGAGAGGTGACAGGCTGAATCTCAGAAAATATTTAACAACAAAAAAAGTTTCCGAGATGCTGTTTTTATCTACTTTACAAGAATTTCAGTATCTATTGCTTATGGTATGAACTATACATTTATTACATGATTGTCGGAACAGTTAAACTGATTTGGACAATTTAACATAATATTAACCAAATACCTCTTATTAATATGTCAGGGGTTAATGATATTGATGTAGGATTGTAATTTCTGCCCCTTATGCATGCTTCAAATAATAAGCTTTGTTTTGGAAATTGTATAGTTTGTCACATCTCTTAATCAAACACCAAGTACAGTTTTTGAAAAATATACCAGATGTTCAAATATGACAAAGTAACCATTATAGAGTATTAGTTGATTAGACTATGGTTTCGACATCACTAATAATCTGTATGCCATGTTTGGTGAAAATAAATTTAATAAGATTTTCATCACAGCTTTTACATTCTTTTAAACTAGAATTGCTATCGCTGTGCTTCAAACTGTTTCTGTCAGCTACATCATTAAAATGTGACAAACTTTTAGAAGTTTTCAAACCTTCACTTTCAAATGTTTCTTCTTTACATACCTCCTTATCAGGTTGATTATCACAAACGATTTTATGTTCTCCTGTACTCTCCATTATAATTTTGACAGCTTGACCAGGAAGTTTTAAGCCTGGTTTAGCAAAACTATCAACTGTATCAATAGCAATACGTTTGTTAATTTGTTGTCCAACAAAAATGTTATTGTTACAAATATTCATGCAATTAATTGGACTCGGTGATTCCATTAAAGCATCAGTTGGTGAAGGTGTGAGAAATATTGAATTAGCTACATGCAGATACTTACTGTTCACCAGGCAGCAATTAAGAGAAAGAATAATGTTAGAATGTCACAATAAAGTGAGTTTGTAAAATTCTATGACCAATATTTGAAAAATTAAGAGATAAAAAGTAATACTTACGATATTTTCTGTGAACCGAATAAACTATTTTTATAAATATAATCTAATACATCATCTGGCAGGATGTATCTTACAGATTCATTTCTTTTAAGTGCTCTTCTTACTCTTGTTGAACTAATTTCATTAGTTATCCATTCAGTTACAATTGTGATGTTTGACTAAAAAGATTATATAAAATTACTGGTTAAGAGGAATTTAGTCTACTTTAAAATATAAAAATTTCTTACCATATATTTTGTTAGTAAATCTGAATTATAAATAAATTCTGTAGGATTAGAATTGTTTCTAGTTATAACTACAAGGCCATGCATACCAACAATTTCTTCAATCTGAAAAATTACTAATAGATAAATAATTTAAAGCAAACATCCATTGATACATACATCTTCATCAGCCCATAAACCAGGTTGACCAAAAGATTCCAAGAGATCTGCACCACATAGTAATTTAACTTTAACTGGGCCAGTACTACCGTTTTTTATATTTTCAGGAATCCACCTCAACTCATTCTCATTTCTATTGCAATGACTATTAAAATTTTGGTTTATCATAGCGTTTATATTATTCTAAAAAATTAAGACCTGTAAATCTCTATTCAATACAAAATTGTATACATACTTGATGATATTGTAATACTTGTCTTGTTTTTGTCCAAGATTCTTGTCCACATTCCCAATCTGATAATCTAACCCAATCATGGTTCTGCAATGCCAATCTCAACATTTCTAATCTGTGTGTTGATGATACAAGTTCATTTTTTCCATATGCATCATGCACTGGGGAAATTACACCACCTAGTACACATAGCTGTCCCATACGATTAAGATGATCTCTAGCAATTTCTGAAAATTATCAATCTAGGTAAAATATTCAAGCAGCAATATTTACAATGATACCAAACATTCTTAAATGCATATTGGTTGGTGGATTGAAAGAACCACATGATAATAGTATAACGTTCGTTGGTACATTCGGTCCCATTTTCCAAAATTGCTTTTATGTTAAAAATTTAATCAGATTATTTAAAATATAATCATATTTCACAATGTTGTGGTGACCATCTTGAGTTGTCTATGGTTATATGTGGTCTATGGTTTTGGTGTACAGCTGACAATGACAACTGACAAGTAGTTGAAATTAGATAAATAGGTAGTTCAATACAAAATCGTACGTTTCATGCTAGCCACCTATCGAAATGTTGAAGTACTTCCAATTGTAGCTGTATTTTTTATAGCGAAGACCAGAAAATCAAGTCGGTATAGTTCTATGGTACAGTTTTACTCAACAAAGCTCCATGTTGTGTTTTGATTTTGTTGTGAAAAATACATCAATTTATAGTTACCCTTTTAAACAGAAAAAATTGGAATAAGCAATAAAAACCGAAAAAGTACATTCATTTGACAGAACAATAAAAAGATAACTTTATGAAGAAAGTGTGGTTATGTTTGTGACAACTGTCCAAAAAATAAACTTTTAAGAATAATTTTATAGTGTAAATTGAACAAAATCTATGTAAAATTAAGAATGGAAAGAAGCAAAGGTGGACCGGGTACAAGGGGTCCCAAATCGAAAATAACTCAACAGTTGCCAGATTCTTTTATTGCTCTCGGTGCAAAACAATCTGCTCCTCGAGATGATTCGAAAAGAAGTGTACCTTTACCAAAATCTACCAGTTCACACATTTCCGGAAGCTCTGGAAAAGGTTTAGTGATTCGATTAATTTTTTTTTGTATAGTTGATATTTTTATTTTTTAGCTCCTGTAGATAAACTTAAAAGGGATGCACCTTCTACAAGCTTAGCTCAAGTTAATCCAGCGAAAAAAATTAAAGTTAGTATTCCTGGATCTCGCCCAGGTCTTAATGTTGCTACAGCTTCAGGTTTATTGCCTATTGATAGAATTGCTGGTAATCAATTGGGTGCAGAGCCATGGGAGTCCCATGTAATTGAATGTGACCCAGGAGAGGTGTTTGAAACAATTATTAATCAAATTACTTGTGACAACACAGAAAAATCTGTATGTAAAACATCTTTTATAATATTATATTTTACTTGGTAATTCTCATTGTTTAATATTTTAGGTTGGTTATATCCTTGGACTGATCAAAAATCTTAAAAATCAGAGATCAAAACCTTGCAAAGTGGTGTATTCAGTACTGTTTCTAGTATGTTGTTGTAAACCATCAATTTTCACCAATGAGCTGGTTTCTACTGCAATGTTGAGTGTGTTAAGAAGAGATGTTAATGCTGGCTTAAAAGCTACAAATAGATGTAACCCACAAGTGCATCAAATATTTTTAAATTTATTGGCATTTGCATATTCAGATATAAACAATTGGCCTGAAATGTTTGTAAAGGTAACTGATTAAAAAAAACTTTTTCTCAGAAGGTACATAGTTTTTGTAATTTTGTAGCTGTATGTGGAGGATGCAGTAGGAGATAGAGTCTTTGTTGATGCACCATTTTGTAAACCATTTGTAGATAATATAATTACTGCTTTTAATACAAAAATGCCTCCATCATCTTTATTAAAATCAGAAACATGGACATCTGCAACCAGGGATACATCTAGTCCATTGACAATTAACAGTATTGATGAAGATGAGGGTAAAGCTATTCACTAATTTAGAGGTTGGGATGTTTTGATATTTTTTTAAAAGTTTTTAGTGAACAGAGAGCTATGGTCGACTCCTGGTCTTTAAAAATATTTCCAAGATTTACTCAGTCTCAGGAAAAAGTCGAACAAATAGTCTTGGAAGCAATAAAAGAACAACTAGCAAGAAGACAACAACCTGAGGCAATTACCAAAAATTTCGTGAGATTCTTGAGTACTGCTTGTGGCTTGGTGGAAATAAGAATTATAGCTGTTTCTCGTATTGAAACTTGGTTACACAATCACAAATTAATGAAACCAGCCCAAGAACTGCTGGCTTATTTATGTTATAATTGTTCAGCTAATTCTCAAAGAGATTTGGAGGTTATTGCACAATTGAGTAAATTGAGATTGAAGAATAAACCCATTGTTAATTATTTCAATAATTGTTTGAGGGAAATGGTGTATTCTTTTCCTGAAAACTTATATCCATTGTTGAAGTATACAATATATAATGAATTGAGCAATGCAAGGAATACAAATAATTTAATTGTAGTTGGTGCTTTGTTTCAAGTAGCTCCCGATCCAAGTGCTGATGCTTTTGCTGATATCTGTTTGGTAAGTAACTAGTTAAATTTCTGATAAAAAAAATATTGATTTAATCTTATTATTTTTAGGAACTCCTTTTAAATAAAGACGATTATCTACGATCTCTGCGAGCTCTTTTAAAAGAAATAAATAGAGTATTAAGACATGAACTGAATCTTCTTACAGTCGTACATGCTTTGTTTCGAGAACGAAAAGACTTTGCCACCACCATCCGAGATCATGAGTTTAGGGAAAGAATTTTTCTTTCTCTTTCAGACCTCGGTTGTATGTGCATGCTGCTATGTGTCAGTCCACAAGTCAGAGACGCAGCAACTCAAAGTAAAAGGGACGTTATGGTGTTGAAGTCTTTCCAGATGCAAGTCGCGAATATTCAAAGAGAATGTATTACTTGGTTACACGATTCTGCTTTAAGAGTTTACAGACCTAATATAACTGATTTTGTGCACATTTTACATAAAATGTTATTTTTAGAACAGGCTGATCATTATTGTAAAATTGATAATTGGCCTGGTGAAAATGAAAGAAACTTGTTTTTGAGATTAACAAGTGAAGTTCCTTTACTACAAGCAACTTTGTTAAGAATTCTGTTAATAGGTATATCCAAAGAACATCCTATTAGTGCTCAAGACGTTATTGAAATCACAGATCAACTTGTTAAACGCGCTGCAAATTTACCTTTGGACTGCTCTCCTCCTTTAATTGTAGATAAAATAGAAATAATTGATTTCTTTTTTAATTTGTGCAGTTATAATTATCCAGAGAATATTACTTTACCCGTGGGATACGTTCCTCCTAAATTAGCTATAACTGCTTTATATTGGAGAATTTGGATGATACTTTTAATTTTAGCAGCTCATAATCCTTTAACTTTCGGTAGTTTAGCTTGGGATAAGTATCCTACATTGAAAATGTTCATGGAAATGTGTATTACAAAGTAAGTTTATTTTTAACACTACAAATTATTTTGTAAACTAACTAAAAAATTGTTTTGATACAGCTACTTTTCGTTTCCTCCTCCTACAATGACTTCAATAGATGAAGATTGTCAGTCTAAGGAACAACAAACGGTTGTATTGGAAAAACAATTAATTCTCGAGTTTGAATCGCATTTAGCTGCTGCCAGTACCAAAATGGAAATCAACGAACAGACTAGTTTGTTGTTACCGCAGTGTATGGAACTCAGACCGATCGGAGATGCGCGACGACCTCCGCAGAATGTTTTGGATCAGTTGCAGATCCTTAATAATTCTCATAAATTGGGACATTTGTTGTGTAGATCTCGGCATCCGGATTTTCTTTTAGACATTATGTCAAGACAAGGAGGTTAGTATAAAAATGATTCATTTTTAAATGGTTTCATTCAACTTTTTTTTTTCTCGCTCGCCGTTACTTCTCTTTCCTTATCATGCTCTCCACTAGATTCATCTGTAACTCCTTCCAACCATCCTCTACATTTTTTCTTCCCGCGGTTTGCTTTCTCCTTCCTCCTATTTGCCCAGACTCGCCCCCTCTGTGGGGACCAGAGGGTACCTCCCATGTTTTCCCTCTCCGTCTTCATCCACTCCCTTCCTTCCCCTACTACATTCTGTCTCCCCTGGCTTGTGTCTTCTTTCCCCACATACCCTACAAAGGAAGGCCCTTATATTCACCACTCTCTTTGCATTACACCCCCTTCACTTCACTTCACATCCAAAGCATCTGCCCTCCCCTCACCCCTCTACAATATTTAACCTATTCCAGTACAGCTTAATCTCCCGATTTCCTAGTAAGGCTTCCGCTTTCTCCCATTCCACTCTCACCACCGCCATTTTCATCCCGTTCCTCTCTCTCACCACTGTCATCATCCTTGTCCCTTCCCCAATCAATTCCTCTATTTTCTTTCTCACCACTTTATCTTCAATCGGGTCTATCCCCACCATCTTTATGGTTTTTGTTCCCCTTCCCGATTCCACCGCTCTAGCTTCTGTTACTCTTTCCACATCCCTCAGAATTCCACTGACCTCAACTTCCTCAGCTCCTCCATCTCCACATGCTCAAGACTGTGTAGCCCAACGCTGACCTTGCTCTCCACTTCCTCAAACAGTGACTCATCATATCAAACACCTTCTTCTCATCCCTACAATCACCCTCCTTCCGACAGATCAATTCTTCGGCGTTCACACTGACACTTGTACCTATTCTTTCCGTAGAGCGTACCTCAACCCACTTCATTTCTTCTCTCCTAGCATCAGGTACCTAACCCTAAACATCTTCTGTATCCCCTTCTCCATTCCACTGTCTTCCTTAGTCACCCATACCACCATCTTTTCATCCCCTAACATTGGATTTCCCACCTTCACTTCTATTCCCTCCCTCTTTTCATCCTCCCAGTCGTTATCTCTAATCTCCTTCCATCCATCCCAGTCTCTTTGCCCCTCCTCCCATCGTGTTTGCATTCTCTCCTTGCTACCTTCCTCTCTCCTCAACCTCTCTAATTACCTGACCCGCCCCTCTGCCACTGGCTTCTGCTCTTCCAGCCTTTTCACCCTCTTCTCCAGTGGCCTTACCATCTCCTCCAATCTCTTTACACTCTCCCGCTCTTCCTGTTTTCCACTCTTCACTTCCACCCTTCCTTTCTCCTGTTTCCTCTTCTGCTCCTTATTCTCCAGAGGTGATACCTCCTTCATTTTCACCCCAGTATCGCTCCACTCACTTGTCTCTCCGCTCCTTATCAGGTGTTTGTTTCACCAGCCTCGATTTTCCAAAAATTCCCTTTCCTTCTCTCTGTTCCTCCACTGCTTCCTGTTCCATTTTCCTTGCATACTACATACTACATCCCACGAGTAGCTAGGGAATTGAATGTCCACCACCACAGAGTCCTGCTTGTTGTAGTAAGGCTGGGTACTCCGGGAGGTCACCAGGTATCCCGGAGGCTGACTGACTTTCGCGCAGCCATACATCCATTGTCATTGTCACGGTGGCTAACAACGTAGATTACGGATTGTTGTATCGAGGTTTACTCCTCTAGGTTTTTTGTCACGGTGGCCTCCGCTGCCTAGAGTCACACAACATAGCTGCCTCCCCTAATACTAATACTGGAAGCCTTATTTATTGCTTATCCCGAGAGTTGGTCAGTCATGAGGCACTTACATCTCGAAGCGCACGAGTCCCTTGACCACCCACTCCCTCTGGAGACACCCTATCAGCCATTGGGACGCGCCGTGTCGGGTAGGACAACACCTTTACGGAGACTTGTAGGGGTGAATCAATTCCAGCCTCATCCAACCCTCCGAAGCACGGTTTTTATTTAGCTTGCCTTGCTTTGGTCATATCTAATCATTGAAATAGTTTCTTTCTGTTTTATATTCTAGGTACTGCACATATGCCATGGTTAGCTGAGTTAGTCCACAGTTCGGAAAGTGTTTTGGCTCTTTTACCAGTACAATGTTTGTGCGAATACTTACTTTCTACAGTACCAGCTGAAAAGTTAACAAAACACGGTCAATTATTGGCACATTTAAGAAGCGTCGTCAATGAAAATGAAGCCCAAACGGCTTGCGAAGTTTTGGAGTACCTATTTAGGAGGTAATTTACAAATCCATTGTGCTCTACTAATTTACAAACTTTGTATATTTTTAGATTAACATCAGATCATGGCGCAAGCCGTACTCAAGCCACTAAAGGTTTGTGTTTAATTCTATCCCCGACTGACGATCTGGAAATTACCAACGAAAATCATACCTTGTGGTTAACTCAGTACGTAACTCAATTCGCACATTTTTCGTTAATTAAACCGATACTGATACAATTCCTGCGTCAAGCTCTTCAAATCGAAACAAATCCATCTAGAGTATCGAGTTATATAAACTTTTTATCTCTACAAGATTGTAGCGATTCATTTGTGGATCTCAATGAATTAGTCACGGATTTATCATCGGTTATAATTGAAAGACATAGCGTGGCTTCGTACGTCTTACCCGGTGAAAATAACACGACGCTAAAAAATTTACTACAAATATTCTATTTGTATACGCAAAAAGCTAAAGAAAACGCCGAAGAATCTTATAATATTCATCAAACTTACGCTAACGAGTACGTTATAGTTTCTTGGGCTACCGGCGAACAGTGCCCTCTACAACCGCTTATCATTCACGCTACTATCGTTCTTCTTACTTATGGACCGTTGGATGATTATGAACCGTTTAAGATGCTGTTGAATAGTTGGTTTCCAGAAAATATGGAACATCCCAGAGCCTATTCACCTGATACTTCTGAAACTACTTCGTATTTGCCGGATTGGATGAAACTAAGGATGATAAGGTATGTTGAATTAATTTTCAATATTTGTTCTTTAACACTTTCACTGTCAGCACCGCCCTAGGGGCGTTCGGTCGATTTCGATAGTTTTTATGTATATTTGTTTTTTATAATATTGATTCTTACTAAACCATGTTTATTTCTTACTTTTTTAATGTTTTTACAACAAAAATAATTCCATAACTTAATAAATGAAGAAACATTTGAAGTTGACCGCCCGAAAGGCGTTGATTGGCACACGGTCAATTGTCACTATGTGCCCCTTCATGTTAGTTAAAATAATCTTCTTCTTCTCTCTGGGTGAATTTGTTATCTCACATTTTGGTAACCTCTGTGTTTTTTGATTTGATCATGGCCACCTAGAATACAAGGCCGGAATCCTAGATGTGGCAACGTGGCGCACCTGTCAAATAGTGGGCCGAGGAGAACGACTTGTAGGCCTACTACAATGGTGAGAAATATGAAATAAACCAAGCTATAGAACATTTTTAACGAATAAAAATCGAAATATTTATAGGTAGACTAAATAAAATGAAAATGCAAAAGGTAATTTATTGATAAGAATATAAAATATGAAGAAAATCAGCCTCTACCTTCCCCTACAGCTGACCAGACACCACCTTTAAATAATTATTTCTCCGCCTTTTATTTCTTAATAGACCTTTATTAATACAAACTGAACTACATACAATAATATGGGTACAACAGAATTCTTGAGAAGTAATATAAATAGTGGGTATTTAAAATCATTAAACTAGATAGAATGTACAGAACTATTGTAATTAAGAATTTTTCTTTTTTTACATTTTGTTTCATGATTATTATTTATATGTTTCTTATTAGCTTGTAATTTATCTTAAATTGTTTTTAAATGGTTATTTATAGAAATATTTGCTAAAATAGATAATGTCATTTCTAAAAGAAAACTGGTTCAGATAGAATAGTTAATCTGCCTCTAACTTTGACCTTCCTCATGGTCTTGTGTTTGATCACTAACCACAACATTTATACAATTTAGACATTCTAATTTTCTAGAAACTTTGAGACTTACATAACCAGCTCTAAACTGAACTACTAAATTTGATACTTGCCGAGATGTTATTAGTAAACTAATATCATAAAGAATATCTACAAATTCATGTGTGGTTACTTGTTCATCTTATTTACGAATATTTAACAGCACAAGATTATTAATATTGAATTGAATTTGTCCGTATTGTGCATTTTTATGCAATAA
The DNA here is from genome assembly GCA_910591695.1 of Galerucella pusilla. Taxonomy (NCBI): domain Eukaryota; kingdom Metazoa; phylum Arthropoda; class Insecta; order Coleoptera; family Chrysomelidae; genus Galerucella; species Galerucella pusilla. Next base: position 118,811 of record CAJUYI010000402.1, read on the forward strand.
ATTTTGCTCTATTCTTACCTCGATGTCCTCGATTATCATTGATTCAAATATTTTTATACTACACCTTACATTTGGTTCATCATTGTCAAATCCGATCAGATATAAATTTATACAGTTTGTTTGTTGATGACACTGCCACTTCTCTAAATGAACACTCAATTTAGATTTAAACTGTTCACACAAATTTAAAACATTCACTCTCACATCACTGTTCAACAATTCCTCTTGTTGTTCCTGTTTTCTATCTAGTACCCTTCTTCGTATTCCAGGATTACTTCTTGCTGCTGGATTCTTCTTCACTGAAAGATATTTTGGGAGACTGGGAAATATTTGTGGTATTAGATTTTCCTTTAATACAGGTCTTTTCCTTGTAAATATCTATAACCATCCTTATCCTTGTACACTTCAGTGAATGAAATTTGATGTTTGATTCCCACTTCCCAGTTTGCACGTGGGATACTTCTCAACCATTTGTTCTTCACCTCATTACTTTGTGGAAACTTGAATACTGTAATATATCCTTCACTGTTGGGAGCATAACTGGAAGTACAACTTAGTACCAAACATTTCACAGGCATCTACAACAAAATAAAATATTTAATAGTACATAAGTAATTAACCTTATTGGCTTAATTTATAAATATACTTCATTTAGGCGAGTCCAATGTGGAATGGCTTAACAAGAATCACAAATTGGATAATAATATAAAAATTAGTCTTGGTTCAAGTCATCTCTAAACATTTTCAATGAGTTTTAGAAAATTTGTAACCATACTTTATTTGATACAATTACCATGTTATGCCTTATATTTTATATGAGTCCACAGAACAGAGAGTATGTTTACAAATTATACTGACGCTAAAATCTTTTTATTTTATATATATTATCAAATATATTAGGTACCTCTAAAACTTAACACAAACAGAAGTCTTATGTTGAACTTGTCAGGCTGTTAACTGCGAAAAAACAAGCACCAAGTTCATAAACTTGATTTAAAAAGATTGTACATACTATTACATACTTAAGATCACCTATTACATATCACGAATTATAAACATACGCGCATTATAAACGTAAATAAATATTATATCGACTAATTTCACGGTCTCGCCATGATAAAAATCTGACTTGATCGGCCCACTGTTCACTGTTGCCAAATTTCAGCATTCCGGCCTAGTGTTGTAGATGGCCATGATTTGATACATATGGTTAGTGACCTTTGAACCCGCACGATATTAAGAGTGCGTTTGACTATAGGTAGATTGATATGTTGAAGTATAAAATCCTGAACTGTAAAACGTCCCCAAAAGAGTGTACTGTTAATTTTTTTAATTTGTAGATCGAATGTTTCACACTTGGTGGATGCTGCAATAGAGAAATTAGAGCCTCCTAAATTGGTACTCTTCATTCAATCGTTTGGCATTCCTACAAATTCTATCAGTAAATTATTGCATACCTTGGACAAAGCTACAATTTTAGATCCAAAACTAGTGGTCGACTCCGTATTGGATAAGGCTTACATGATACAATTGGTCGAGGTTCAAAATAAAAGAGGAGCCACTGGTAAGTCGATATTGATATTCAAATTTTACATTTAACATTTAAGTTCAAATAAGCTAAGTTGCCAACTCAAAAAATTTCATATTTTTCTACAACTGAGAAACGGAAATTTAAAGGCAAATAATACCACAACAACAAAAATAAATAACCTTGAAAGTGACAGCTAACTTTGGCTTATATTTGTACTCGAATCACTCAAAGAAAAAGTATTTTTGCATAAAGTTGTGTTTTATCAAGTATTTTTCCATCTGTAGCTATTTCTGCACTTTTCTTTAACAATATACGCGAGAAATAGTTCATTTAAAAAAAATTTCTATCTGCAACCTAACTTGAATCCAATTTGGGTCTGTAAAGTCCATAAGAAAGAGGCCGTATGACACATGACACAAAGTATGACATAAGACAACTAAGATTCGTTTTTAAGAGCCGAGGCCAAGGAGGCCGAGGCTCAGTTTACGGACATTGAGTACTTAAAAATGAAAAATTCTTTCCTAAACTTCCTATACCCACGGGTAGAAAACTACATAATTTTTTGGTTGGTACTTTTCTACTAATCAAATATTTGATGATTTTTTTTTATCAATTCTTCGTTTTTTTAGGTGGAGAAACATTTGTGAAGGCCATAGAACTACAAATGCCAGTAATAGAAGATGTCGAGATAAAAGTTGACATTGAAAACAAAAAACCTTTGATTGTGGGATTAAAACATCAAAAAACTGTCACAAACGACCCAGAGATTGTTCAAAATTTGAATAATTTGTTCAATCCGCATTACCAATTTGATAAAAACAGAATAATATTATCATTAATCAAGGTAAAAGATTTTTATTATAACCTAAAAAGTATGTTGATGTTTTTATTTCATTTTAAAGTGTGTGGGGTTGTTTTCAATTTTATTTAAAAAAATTCGGTTTTTGTTTTTCAGAATATAACGTTGAAGAAAAGTACGGCCAGTTTAATCTTCAATTTCATAAAATCTATACCGATAAATTACACTCTACCGGTGATTTTACAGTATAATTCAGTTTCAACATTAATCCGTTTGATTTTTACCACAGGCCAGAACGATCCTGAAAAATTAAGTTTTGCTTCGCAATTTTTAAAATTGATACCGAATAAAAATACCTGTATAGCCGTCGTTTTACATCAGTACGTTAAGAACAATGGCGGAGACAACAAGGACATAAAAATGGAAGTAGATGAAAGTAAACCGTCTACAAGTGAAGTTGGTACTACTCATCCCGAAGAAATAGGAGAAAAATTGGGAAAAATGTTATTGGAAGGAGGGGATAAAGCTGAAAAAACTGGTTTGATTGTCGATTGGTTGTCAGCTATTGAAATGGAAATAGCTAATTCAGATAAACATAAACTACAAGTAATTAATCATATTTTATCAGACACAATTATTTATTTATAATTTTTTAGATGGAGTTATTGTTTTCTAAACAAAAATTACAATTTCGTCCATTATTGATGTCGTTAGTATTACAAAGAGCCAGCTGGAAAATTCTGCACAATATTATGATATATTCACTCAGAGAAGACTTGATCACGCAGATTTGTCCTACATCGGCCTTGGACTTTTTGACAGCTTTAACTAAGAGCCCGAAGCTTTGGCAAGGTAGAGATAAAGCCATACCAAAGCACTACCATTTTGAAGATGTGTTACAACTTAATTCAGCACAAGTAAGCATTATCGCCAAGACTTACTGTCTAGTTTTTATAACTCATTTTATATTCTGCCTGTCTGATTTTGGTTTGTCAGCTGTCACTTGTCAGGGCTTGTCATGCTTGCATACCGTCTCCCAATTCTAAAGTATTAACATATAATATATTCATTGACAACAACTTAATTTATTTATTGAACAAGAGAAATATTAGTTTTTGTATATGTGTGTATTGGAACACACTGATGTGTGCCGGAACGTACTGTTTTAGATTGGTAGCAATGCAGCTGCCTACGTCATGTCATTCATATATGTCACTTGTCTTCGGCCTTCTACCTTCTACTGGCTTCATGCATATATTCATTTTATAAATATATATTAAAGTTTAATTTAAGTAATCATCGACCGAATATCATTTATCACCATTGGTAATCACCTCAGTATAACGCGTTATATATTCGTTCATCATATAAAACCGACGCCTGTTCGATTTTGGTTTGTCAGCTGTCACTTGTCATTGATATATTTTGTTGATAACAACTTGCAAGGTCGAGATGTTGATTTATTTATTGAACAAGACAAATAAGTATTAGTTTTTGTATACTATTCTTGCATTTTAGGCCGTAGTAATGGTAAAATACATCATAGAAGAATCTTCGACCACGACCGAGGACTGGAAAAGAAAAATGGAAACTCGTTTACAGTTGGTACTTCGTAGTTTAGGAAACCATGCAGTATCCATAACGAAAACATTGTTAAATCTATCGGACGATGTATACACTCGTGAATTAATTCTAATGATCTACATGTCGGTGCCATATTCCGTGCAAGACGGAATCAAAGTAAACGTAGATACTTGTATGGATATATTTAATAAAAATTGCCCGAGTACGATCGATGAAATATCCCACTGTCTATTCAGCGCTCTAGCATCAACTCCAAGAAGTAAAGATTGGTTGAAAAAAGGTCAAGACTTGGAACTGTGCGCTAGAAAGTTAACTGCTACACACCCTTTATTGGTGTTGAGGCAATTACCCATGTTAGCTGGTTGTTTGAAGGGTCGAGCTCAATATGACTTGTCAGTACTGAAAAGTAGAGGCCACTTTTTGCTTTTCATACAAGTTCTAGGTTTAATGGAACTGTTGCAACCCTATATCTTCAATCAATCGTCGACTTTGTGCGAACTATTAGACTCGTATTTTTTGCTGTTACAATTTCATGGAAACGGCAAGGATTTAAGTATTTTGGTGACAAGGCTAGTCACTTTTATACAAAATTGGATGGTGAAAGACGTTAAGGGAGCTTCTAAATATTTGCAAGCACATGGATCTTTATTACAGTGAGTATTTTTTGCCTTATAACTCCAATTATTTCTCAATTGCTTTACAATAAATCTATTTCTGCATTTAACGAAAGGCTAACATTATTCATTTTTTTCAGTGACATTCAATTTACTCAACCAGGCGTCCGTCCTTTGCTCTCCAGCGTTTCTCTACCAGTAGCTGACCAATTAGGTCCTACAGAAGTACTGGTAGGTACTGTTACTCCTCCCGTTTCAGAACCGCATCCTCAACACTGGACACAACTTAAAACAGCCCTACAGAGCTCCGATAACTTTTCAGCTTTACAAGAATTGGACCATATCACTAATAAGAGACCTCAATGGTTGGAAGAAGTCTCGCAGTATTTGTGTAACTCTATTTCGTCATCCAATAGCCATATAAGATCTTTAGCATTTCTGTTAATCGTAAGGTGGTTAAAATATAATCCGAAAGCTTCGAATGAGGCTCTGCCGGCAGTGTTGGCTTGTCTGGATAGCAATAATGGAGATGTTGTGGAGAGCGTTTTAGATAGATTGCCAGAACTGGTAGCAGTTATGCAAGAGTATGCTAAAATTATTTTAACAAGAGTATTTCAGTTGGGAACTAAGTCTGCCATTAATACTACTACTGGTATTATGAAGAGTGTCAGTTTACTTAGCTTACAATATGGCTGTTAGTATGTTTTATTTATTTATGTAAATATAAGTTAATTAGGTATTTTTAATTGGTACTCTCTTTGGTGGTAGTGAACGGAACTAATTTGTGGTACATGGTGCATTCAGCACTATTAAAATGCAGGTATATTCATGAGCCTTCAAAGGCAGGGAAACATAAGAGAATTGTTCAGGCACATTTACTTGTTTAGATCAATTGAACTTGTTAATATTTCCTTCTCTTAAACATGTCTTCAATATAATCAAATTATTATTCTAAAATATATATATTAAAACTTACAAATTATAAACTGTAAAAGATTGTAAATATGTTATCACAAAATTTAAATCCTATTTGATGCTTGCTTAAGTGATGCATTTCCATATTGATACAAAAAATAAACATTTATTTTTGTTTTTTCTTTTTGGTAAATCTTTTTGCTTCTTTCAATAGTCTTTTCCTTTCCTGACTTTCTTCTTCGACTTCTTGAGTATCTTGCCAATCACTATCAGTGTCATCATCTTCTGATGCTTCATAATCATCACTGCTACCGTCATTTATAAATGGGTCTTCAAGATCATAGTCATCTTCAGGAGTGTCGGTATATTTTACTTTTGTGGCTGCTTTTCTTTTTTTTCTACCAGTTGTACCATTATCAGAACTATCTTCATCATCAGAATTAATTCTACTGGTATTTGCAGCATTAAGATTTACCGCAGGTTTTGGAGCAGGTGGATTGCTGTGCTTGTACTGTTGTCTGTGAAGCATATTTGTTCTATAACAAGAACTGCCAAATGGGCAGTCAGGTACATCATTGTCATCAAAATCAGAATCTCCAGGATGGCTGAATTCTTGTTTGTGGCCAATATTTTTTCTGTAACAAGTTGCTCCATACCAACATTTTTGTTTTGTTTTTTTCTTTGGCAGATCATCTTTATTTGAAGTACTATCATTTGGTTTATTTAATTCCTTATCCACACTTTCATTTTTGTCAGTATCTTCTTCATGCTCACTTGTATTAACATTTTCCTCCAACTGACCATTCTTATCATCAGTTATAGGTTTATCTGGTTCAAGCAAATTTTGTTGTTCATTAGATTTAAGCAAGGCATCTGCAAAATCAATGCTGTTATCAGAATTTGATTCAGCAGAATCTATTGGTTTATCTTGTACATTTGGTAAACTATCTTCATCTTCACTAATTTTTATTTTCTTAATATCTTCTTCTGGTTCTATACTGTGGCAGGATCTTTTAGTTCCATTGTTGCATTCTACTACCCTTGTTTTAAACCAACAAGCATCTGCCAAAAACCCAAATTGATCACCATCATTAATGACCACTGTTTCATCTGTTTTAACAAGTTTAATGCTATTTCCACCATAAGGTTTGTAGAATGACGGATTCACATGAGTTGATTTTAATTTTACCTCGTTTTTAGTGACTATTATTATAGCATGATTTCTTGAAACTCTTTTATCCTTACAGTTTAGTTTATCTCTTCCAATTAAATGTTCGCCTTCGGAGAAAGTGGAAATAATTGCATTTTCATTTTCGTCGTCCAAAGAATATATCTGTAAAGCCGTCATTATATTTGTTAGAAAATTTCAGAGGCATTAAATGTAAACACTATATTTTTGAAGTAAACAAACTAAAACGAACCAAATAAAAATAAATGTCAGATTTGACTTGACATATATTCGTATGTATGCTTTCTTCTTCTTTTAATGCGCAATATCAAGGGATAAGTTTCTCGAATATATTTGCTCAAATTTTGTGGCCTCCACTCATTTGGTGTTAAGTGTGCTTCAAAAATCTACTGTATTTATCGTGCAAAGCAGCAAGGAGGTATGCAATTGAACAGGCATTAGTGCATGTTTGGTTGCATACCTATTATAGAGGTAACTTTCTAGTAGATGGCAGCATCGAACAATATTTGTATTGATTGAAATGATTTACATAGGAAGGTTATCTATGGTTTACATTTCTGGCAAAGAAGAATATACCTCTTTGATTTCTGGAAATTGTCAGTTGTCATGATGAGTGATGACTAAATCCATGGCCAACGATTATACACCCTACCCTAGGGTTTATAATCGTTGATCCATGGCAGCAGTGCGATCACGAAAACTCGATGCGAACAGTCCACTCGATACGTGTAATGTATCGTAAATAATGCAATTATCGTTTTAAAATGGCGTACTCGATTCGAGTTGATCATTCGTAATCCCACTGCAGGAATCAATGACAATTTCTGAAATCAAAAAAGTTTATTCTTCTTTCTCAGAAATGTAAACCATAGATAACCTACTTATATAAATCATAGAATACTACAATAAGGTAGAGAAGTCAATCAGTATAAATGTAGTTCGATGGCGAATAGGTTTGCAACTAAGCACGCATTACCGTCTGTTCAGTTGCATACAGAGTGTCCAAATGAAATGTTACTAGGTTATACCCAAGGATGATAGATTAGGCGTTTTCGGAAACTTACTCGGGTTGACACGATCCCCAACCTGCAAGTTCGTTTACCTAACCCGAGTTGCCTACCTGTGTTCGGAAACTTCCGAGTTGTTGACTGGATGACTGACCCAGGTTCATTTTTCGTAACCCACCTCGAGAGGTAGGTCGGTAGAGACGCTATAGGCACCGCATGCGCATTACTGAAGGGTAATATATCATAACCTAATTATTTTGGTGGTAACTAAATATATTGCTTTTATCAAACATGAAAAAAGTGGCTTTGCTACATTAACGGCGTTGGCATTTGATTTTTTTTTCGAAGTTGAAGAAGAGATGTATGTTTTGTTATGACGTTAGCTGTCAGATCAAAAACGAAACCTATTAGTTCGTAAACTACAGTTCCCGGGTAGGTTATCGGAGTGATTCATCACGTGACCTCTCTGGATCGAGTTAGTGAGCCGGAGTAAGTTTCCGAAAACGCCTATAGAGAATAGGATGGATTAATCCCATAAGAGCAACGCTAGCCATTTGGGTAACCAGTGACGTCACAGCAACCTTCTTTTGTCGACATCGGTGTTCCATCAATTATATGTTTATCTTCTCTTTCTATGTGCATTAAACAAAGACAGATTTTGAACTGTATTGTTATATTATAAGTGTAACTATTGATAAATGAACAGCTGTTTCTAAGACGAAAATCGTAGCAGTTAGGTACTTGTTGTTGATAAAGTTGTGTATTTCCTTATTTTTTGCGTTGATTGATTATTATTATTATTATTTATTAGTAATGTGCTACAATTTGCGGATGACACGGCGGTGATATCCTGGGGTAAAAACTTACCAACAACAATAAACCGATTACAAATACATGTAAATGATATAGTAACTTGGATGGTGTGCAGAAATCTGGCAGGAGCAAACTCGGGCTGTAACCCAAAAATCCTAAGCTGGATGTACACTGCCATAGTGAGACCAATCATCACTTATGGAGCCATTGCCTGGTGTAGTAGAACTAGCCTATTGACGACGAGAGAAAACCTCTCCAAAATTCAAAGACTAGCCTGTACCTATATGCATTACAGACAGGAGCAATGAGAACATGCCCAACGGCAGCCATGGAAGTGATTCTCAACCTCACCCCTTTACATATGGTTTGACATACAAGAATGAAGGAATTAGTATTGAAACCGCTGCCAACATATATAAAACAATTTGTAGACCCATGATGGAATATAGTTCTACAATACTATATAATTGTAAAAATCCGCCTAGAAACCATATGAAAGTAGGGGAGACAACCAGTCTTCGAAAAATCTCTAAAATGAGACATCCTGATAACCCACTGCATAATCCATCAAACAGACTCCTTTATAGTAAGACGGGAATAGAACCAATAAATGAGAGATTCAAAAAATTGTTCAGGTGCTTCTCTCTTGAAGAAAAGAATATTGAATTAATTCAACCTCACATTCTAGAGATGCCTGAAAATGGTAATCGTAGAAAACATCCACAGAAAACTCTGTTTGAAGAAATTATCTACATATCACGGCAATAATATGTCACTTAATATCTTGGTTTTTATCATGAAATTTATATATATATATATTTTTTTTAACTTATATAGAAGATGTATAATGGATCTTGTTTGATGATATTGCATAATGATTTTAGTTTTCTTTGAATATAATAATTTGTATTGTACCTAATCCTAGGAAAATCAATGTATTACTATATATTTTGTAAATTGGCTGAAAGACCTCGGTTGATGGCCTGTTGATGCTTTAGTGTCAATAAAGTATACTTCTCTCTCTAAGAATATAAAAAATATAAAAATATATTGCCAATTGAATATTTCTTTTGTATGAATAGTTTTTGTTTTTTGTTTTATTTGCGCATGTTCTTCAACTAAATAAAACATAAAATATCTATATAGTGTTTATATTATTTCATGTAAAAATACCAGTTTTGTCCTGTAATAATTGCAGATTAATAAAACTGAGTATAAAATTGAATCAGCCATTTCAAAAACCTCATAGATCACACAATAAGAGTTTTTTTAGGAATCAATAAAAGCTATTTCATGTACCAACAAAGGACTTTTTTACTCTAAATTTAGTACATATTTGAGTTGCAAAAAATTAAAATATTGAATAACCTAGACAGTTTATAAATAATAATAATGAAAGAAACCTGAAAAACTGATCATGACTTTAGCAAGAAATAGGGTAAGTGGAACATAATTTAACATAGTAATCATTTTTTTTATTGCTTATTGAAAATTACACTTAAAAATTAACTTATTAAAATTTCACATGTATTAATTTGTCATGTTATAATATCTATAAGGTGCGTACCTATATAAACATATTCTCCATCATTCTTATCCGGATTATCTTTGCAGTTGGCCAACTAAAAATGCTGTTACATAATGGCTTATGCTTTTCCAGAATACTATCCCCGAACTTGCTTTTAAATCACCCAATTTATTTTTATTATTTAAAGTAAAAGGAATGTCTTTTGACTTACATATAATTTATACCCAGAATACGCATATACCTTAAAGAAATGATTTAAAAAAAACATGTTGAAAAAATGTGACTTAAGAGGTTTTACAAATTAAATACTTTATTTTTTTTGTTATTAAAAATAAATAAATAACACCAGGAATTTCACAGTTTCATAATTCGCGCAAGGCGACGCGCGCATGGGTAACCAGTGACGTCATCAAACTCGGCTGACACTTTTCAGCTTTTAATCAATCCTATTCTCAATCTATCATCCTTGGGTTATACCAGGATAAAACATACAACAATTCATTACAAAAATAAAATTCAACCGTTGAAGAAATATTTAGAGCAAAATAACGTTCTATTTCAGATTCAGTAGATATATTTAGGAAAAATTCAATTAACAAACACAAAATTATTAATATCATGTCAACGACTTTGGCGGCGACAAGTGAAAACGTTGATTTTTTAATTTTGCACTGACTAGATAACTTACAATTTTCATATTATTTGTAATCATTGAATGGATGAGTTTTAAAGTGATAAATAGTGTGAATGTTCAAGTAAAAAACGATCAACACTTTTAAAAATACTTTATTAACATAATCGATTAATTTTTAATATACTAAATAAGGGAACAAAAACAATTATTTCAAATTAGATCACAATAAATGATCACATCAATAATAAACGAAATAAATCTTAATATCTAGTTTTAATTGCAATCAGACATACCTAAAAGTTAAAAAGGAAGAACTTAAATCATAACTAATTTGATTTTATATATTGGTATATTCTAATTATACAAAAAAATCAATAGTTACAAATGCACATACAGCTGCTTACGATCAATTTTGTTATTCTCAGTTACTACACTTTTATAACTTAAAACCCAAATTGTTGGAGTTTATTCAGTAGCAATATTTAAAAATCCCACTTTCACTAAAAAATGTAACACACCCACCCCTGTGAGAATTTGTCTCTCATTAATTCGTGAAATCACTTATAGTGTAACTATTGTTAATGTGATGACACCCACATTTTTAATCCCTTTGAAGGAAAAAGCCGCCCAAAGGCGTGCATAAAATTGTTTTATAAATTCGAATATTGTGAAATAATGCTTTTCAAATGTAATTCAAATTAATATAGTGGATTAAAATTAACATGCATAAAATTTGTAATACAATTCAAGGTCATCACATTAACATTAGTTACACTATACCACCAATATGCAAATATTTAGCCTATAGTTTGAATTTATATTAAGCTGTGAATCTTTATAATAACTGATGATGAACTAAAAATTACTGATTATAGTTTTTTTTTTACAAATCACCCTATTTTTTTATACTGTGGATCACTTAAACTTCTCCTTTTGACGTGAGAAATTATTTTTCAAAACATTTTATGTAGTCAAACTACCTGAAAACTTTACCAAACAAGACATGGTCCTCGACCAATTCAGAAATGAACACCGAATCAGGTACCTGATGTTTGGCAGGGTTTCTCTCTCGCACTCGGACCAGAAATATCATTCACCAAACAAACTAATCGGCTTCGTTAAGAAGCTGACTTTAAATTGCTACCTTTTACCTCCCAACTTGGCGTTTCTAGTTATAAATTCAGTCAAACAAACGAAAATCCATCAACAGGAAACAGATAGTTAAGAATCGACTTTTGAAAAGTTAACAATTTCCTAAAAAAATTATCAGTTTTCAATACTTTAATTTTAAAACCTATAAATTGCTGTTCTACAACTAATGGTGTACATTTTTATGATCGGAATCGATATTTTTACTAGATTTTGAGTCATTAGATTTTTTTGTAGCCAAAAGCGGTGCTTGCTATCCTAAAATATATTTTTCAGAAGCCTTGAGGTCTCGACAGTACCAATTAAGAATTCAAAGTACAAAAAACGTTAAAATGAATGACAGCTTGTCAAATGTGGGAAAAGACACGAGTTTTTAAATATGGCGCAATGGACAGCGGCTGAGATAATCAGTTGTTGGAAGATATAATGAAAACCAACTTTAGATTAAATAATAATGAACTCAAGTGGTGTCAGTGATTCTGAAAATTATAGACAGGTAGAGTTCGAAAGTGAATTTTTGAATACTTTTTATTTATTCTCTCCTCTCTCCTACGCCTGACAAGCTGTAAATAAAACTATGAATTGTGCTACTTTAGACATCTGGCTCGAAGGACCATAAATATCTTTTTTTAATGTTTGGAATATCAAACATTACCGAAATTTAATAATTAACCTAAACAAAAATTACACATAAAAATGAATTTATTTAGTTACTTGTCATTTTTCTATTAAAAGATTTGAATTACTTGAAATTTCATTGCACATGAATATGTCAAGGGAAACTTGCAAAAGAAGATGGCGTTATACTACAGCTATAAAATAATATTGTCCAATGGTTAAGATATAAAAAATTGAATGTCATTGCAGGATGCTATTATTAAATTTGAGGTTATCTTATCCGGCTCGAAGGACCATGATTTAATTTAAACCGCGTTGGTATCTCATTTTGGTACAAATCTAATAATTAACTTTACTGTTTGGACCCTTACTTTGTGGAATCTACTCATATCGCTTTTTTAAATGGAACTGATTATTTAATAAAAATATTTACTGAAAATTCTAAAATATTATCGATAATTGATTTCGATATTGGCATTATAAATTTATATTTTTACACTAAAAAGAAAACGCGTATACTTTACTATGCAAACTATTATATATAAATTTTTAAAAATTATTCTTCGCGCGTCCAAAGTCAAATTATATCAAGTCTAAATATGAGATCACTGTGCAACTATAATTTAAATAAAGCTTGTAGTAAGACTTGATACAATTTCATTTTTTTACTGCGAAATTTGTTACAATAAGACTGTTCCAGAACTTTGACAAGTCGACCATATTGTAACGGAGGGCAACTGAATCGATTAGCTGGAATTGAACTTTTATGTTTGTGTAAATTAATGATATAGATTCACAGAAGGGGTTCCATTTTAAAGCATCGCGACGTTGATACCTTTAAGAGCTAATTGATTCGTTGTGTATCTGTAAGTGTGCCCTCCAACATAATATGGCCGACCTGTCAGTGACTTCATTCCGGAATGGTCTATTAATACAGATTAGGTTAACACTGATTTTTAATATTTGGCTGACGGTCTAAGCTAGTAGTTCTGTCAGATAATTGAGAGTAAACATTAGACCAGCTAATCCCAAATTGTTTTTTTATTTGATTCAAAATTGAAAGGTTATAGATAGAAATCGAAGTATGAGGAGATTTGGATTCTCTGCCCATACAATAGTATATTGTGTCTAAGGAGCAGCTGATAGTTAAGCGTTTCCTGCACGTGCGACACACAACCGTTTTTTGCCTACCGAATAAACAAAAAAATAGGAAAATATAACATAAAATTTGACGTTTAATTAAAAAATCTATGTGAAACGTCAAAATTACAAGTGACAGATAGTGAAAAACGTCAGGACTTGACGCATGCGTCATGGACAAATTGATTTCCTAGTGGAAAGTTTTAGATTCAATTTAAATTTCTTACATCAACATCTTCATTACATTGTTTTAGTTTTAATTTTTTTACTAGATTGAATCCATCTTAGAATCTTCTCTAATTTATTGTGGTTATCAATAGCTTGATTAAAAATATTCCGTACTTTTGTTACAAAATACATTTTTCTTTTATATAGGGTCGTTTTTGAATGATATGTAGAAAAAAATGTGATTTTTCAGTATACAAAATGTAATTATTACCCTGTACGCAAGTAAAATACTTGATAGTAACAAAAGGTATCGCATATTTAGAACTGAATATTGATAAACACACTATTCAAGATATTTTAAATGGATTTGTTTACAGATATTCTAGTTCCTGAAACTTTTTCCAAGAGCTAGGTAGGATAAGGAGATATTTGCCCCAATAAACATACATACAAGGTAGTTCCAATTGACTTACTCTTTGTTCTTAAGGTGGCATGTTTTTGATTTAAAAGTTGTATTATAAAATAGTCGAAATAGATAACTCAGTATCACAGTTAGAAAAGAAAAAAATGGTTCTTTGGAACCGTCAACGGGACACCCTGTCCTTATGTAATAATAAACACTGAAAAAAATATTAGACATACAAAATTTCATAACCACTACATTATATTTACTACTTACGTGGCATTTTTGAAATACCTAAAAAAACAAAACAACGTTCAACGATGATTTTTACCAACAACGTTTCAAAAGTCGATTTACTTATCTGTTGCAACAGCTTCACCTTCTTCGAAAATTGAAAAAAAAAATTAATAACCTATGTACAAGGAAGCTGTGTTTCATGCGGTGACAGTATCAGTGTCACTCTGAGGTAGCGAATATGGTTTTTGTTTACGTTGTCGCCTTCGTTCGCGTCTTTCGCCCATTACGAGCCTAAGGTGTTCCAATTTACCGCGAGTTCGCAAGTTTTGATCTTCGCTGCAGGATGTCGTTATCATGGGTTCGTCCTGCTGCTCTGTGGGAACGTGAGTAATGGGTTCTTCGGACCCTTTACGAGTAACCTAGAAAAAAAGATTTTATGAATTTAAAAAGTCTTGTAGCATCTGTCACATTTTAGTTTTTAATAAAATCAAAGTCCCTGTCCACATCCTGTCATTAGTCAACTTAGCTAAATAAGGTTGACTTACACCTAGTTTTATTTAAGGATTTAGGCCAGTCGGCATGGGTCATTTTAGACCCAAAGTACAAGTAATTAGCAATACGGCTGATTTTTTTATAGGTACCTTGAAGTAGGTAGATAGTTTACCAGTCTATCTATTTCCCGAATTATAAAAAAAATGAAATTTTTTTTGTTGAAATTCTCGAATATTTCACGCTGGGAGGAAGATGGAGAAGTATAAAAAATACCACCGTGTAGGGGAAATGTTTTGCAATCCGATCAATGGTTTGTCCGTAAAAAATATAAATATTCAATCAGAATTTTTTTTCAATCTTTTTTAAGAGTTAAGGTTGTAAATAAAAAATAAAAGGTGATAAATTGATTTTGGCATATTTTTATGGAATGAAAAAAATTATATCTTAAAATTATATATTAATCATGTTTTATACCTTTTCACTACATACATTTTGTTCCTTGAATATTAATCTTTATATTACAGGAGTATCAAATTTTATTTTGAAAAAATAAAGAAGATTCCTACCCGAATCTATAAAAATTGCTATTTTTGCTTATAATACAAAAAATAATTGAATCCAAAAATTTATGTAAATTAATTAATTTTGTGATTATATATTCTTGATCTTAGAAGTTTCCTCAACATTTCTACTCAAACCCCATTGAAATTACTCAAACTACTGAAATTCGAGATTCCTGAAATTTTCTTTATGGAACAGGCCTCCTGAATAACAGTTTCCATCCTTCGAAAAATTGTTTCATTGCCACCTTATTATATATATTTTTTATTGAGATACTTGGTTTTTTATTAGAATTTAATATAATTCAAATTGGACCTGATAGCTCTCCAGGAAACACATATAAAAGAAACAAATATAACAGAGCTAGAAAACTATATACTTTTCACAAGCGGAGGAGATACGAGAAGATATGGAACTGGCTTTTTGGTCAGCGAAGAACTAAAAGGTAAAGTTATGAAGTTTGTGCCGACATCAGAGAGATTATGCTACTTGATAATAAAGAGTGAAATAAATATATAATTCCTGAATATATATGCTCCAACAGAAGAAAAAACTGACGAATACAAAGACCTGTTTTACGAAAAACTTGAAGAAACCTATAATGAATTAAGCAGAAGTACCATCAGAATAATATATGGGGATGCAAATGCAAAAGTAGGGAGGGAGCCATTGTATAAAAACATAGTAGGCAGCGAAAGTAAGCACTCAGAAAGTAACAACAATGGTATAAGATTAATAGATTTCGCCCCAGAACACCAAATGAAAATTATGAGCACATATTTTAAGCGAAAGGATATCTATAAAGGGACGTGGATATCTCCTGATGGAACTTACACAAACCAAATAGATCATGTTATAATAGATAAGAAGTATTGTAAAATAATAAAAAACGTAAGGTCATGTAGAGGAGCTGACATTAATTCAGACCATTTCGTGGTGAAAATAGAAATGGAAATTAAAAAGCCCAGGTGAAGAAAAAACCAATAATTACAAAAAAAATAGAGTACAATATGGAATCTTTACAGAACCCGGAAATTCAGGAAAGATATGTAGCAGAAATAAGTCGAGGATGCCAAATGTGTAATCAAGAAAACCTGCAAAGTATAGATGAGAAGTGGGAAAAAATGGAAGGAGTAATACAACATGCAACCAAAAAAATTATTCCCAAGAAACAGAATTCAAGGAGAAAGAAATGGTGGACTGGCGAATGTGCAATAGAAATAGAGAAAAGAAATAAATTGAGAATTAAAGCAATACACACTGGGAAAACAGAAGACAAAAAGGCATATAATGAACAAAGACGAAAAGCAAAGAAAGTATGCAGACAAAGAAAAAGGGAGGAAAGGGAACAGAAAACTAGAGAAATTGAAAATTACTATCAAAAGAAAGAGATACGAAACTTCTACAGAGAAGTAAAAAAAGAGAAACGAACAACAAACCAGGCAGTTTATATGAAAGATGCGGAAGGGAATTTGATAGGTAGGATAGTGAAATAAGAGCGAGGTGGAAGGAATATTTTGAACAAACACTAAACACAGATGGAGTAGAAAACATACAAGAAGTAGATTTACGGGTGCATAAACATAGAAGTTCCAGAACCAACTAGACATGAAATTGATGAAATAATAGCTCAACTCAAGAACAACAAATGCCCTGGTATGAACAGAATTACAGCAGAAAATATTAAATATACCGGTGAAGAACTGAAACAACAAATCTACGAATTAATACTGGAAATATGGAAAGAAGAAATGATGCCCAAAAATTGGAACCATTCTCTGATAATACCTATTCTAAAAAAAGGAGATGCAACTGATTGTAATAATTACAGGGGGATATCCTTATTAGATGTTGTATATAAGGTCCTAGCTATTATGATTAAGAAAAGATTAGAACCGATCTCAGAAAAAGTAATAGGAGAATACCAAGCTGGCTTCAGAAAAGGGAAAGGAACGACAGATCAGATATTTACAATGAAGGAAATTTTAACATCATGCTATGAGTACAAAATACCAGTTCTAGTACTTTTCCTTGATTTCAAGCAGGCATATGATTCTATCTCCAGAAGTATCCTGTTAAAGGCTTTGAATGAGTTT
This sequence comes from Galerucella pusilla, assembly GCA_910591695.1. Lineage (NCBI taxonomy): Eukaryota > Metazoa > Arthropoda > Insecta > Coleoptera > Chrysomelidae > Galerucella > Galerucella pusilla. The sequence goes on from CAJUYI010000402.1 coordinate 136,289, forward strand.
GAGATCCCAAGAAAATTGGGACGAAAGAAACGCAGGAAACCCTTTTTGTTGCAAAACACTCCCCCTACACGGTGGTATTTGATATTTTTCTCTACCTTCCTCCCAGCGCGAAATATTGAAAAATTTCGGAAAAAAAAGTTTTTTGATTTTTTTTTTCTAATTTGGGAAATAGATAGACTGGTAAACTTTTTTTCATATTAATCTACATACTTTAAGGTACTTATGAAAAAATAAATCAGACGTATTGATAATTACTTGTAGTTGTTACCCCTATCGTCTGGCCTAATTAGAGTTTCACTTCCAAAAGTATTACTTAGAAGAAGAAACAATGCAGTTTGAACCTAGAGAATAGATCAAGGTTGAGAGGGAATTTTGAAAGAATGATTTAGTCTTTTGAGAAGTAAAATTTATCCAATTTAATTATTAAAGTATTCAACTCAATTTTTGATTTGTGTTATCTCAACTGTTTATTTATCTGGTTAGGTTAACATGTTCTGTTGGTAACAAAAAAACGTTTGTATCACTTACCCTACGAAGTTCTGGTACTGAACAAAGGAGATCATTAAGTATGTGTACAATAGTGGCAACATCACGACGTGGTCGACCCTTTGGGTCTTGTAAAGCTGGATTTAGTGCTCCGCTGAACGTTCCGGAATAGACACTCTCTCGACGACCTAAAAACGTTAAACAAATGTGGAATTTAGTGAAATTATTTGTTTCATTAAGACCTTCTTAGCTATGTCAATGACTTACCCACAAAATTGGATAATTGTACTAATATAAACAATTTATTATTTTTATTTTGGTAATGTAAACAATTTTGTTTATTAATAAGAATTTAAAAGTAAATCAAGACATGTGATTTAGAACACATATTAAAAACAAAATTTTAGAAGCTGATCAATTTTTGTTACAAATTATAGAACTATAACACTCTAACTATTGTAGTTTTTATTTGTCACACCTCATAGTTGGAATTTTGAAGAACCAACTGTATGAAAAGCTATGCCTAATCATAGAGGAAAATTGAGATTATTTAAAATTCGAAAAATTCTACTGTTGATGCATTTTTGGAATTAGCACAACTAAAGCTACAAATTGGAGAAAAAAAATTGGGATGTTTCATTTAAAAAATACCGGTGGCGAAGGCTATGATAGATTATTTTTATTCAGCTAATAATGAGTTGAAGTTTTACTTTATAGACACACTGTATATGAATTATTTATCTTTGAGAAACACCCAGTAGTTCTTTTAAAATGGACCCAAATTACATTTTTAAATCATGTTTTAATGTTGCTTATATAAATTTAAAATGAAAGAAATACTCTGTATTCTTGAAATGTAATGATAAAGTGAATTTAAAAAAAATAGCCTACACATTATTCAACAAATATATATCACATCAAATGCATCAAACATGTACAAGTTAAGATGCTGCATACAAATGTATGTTTTAAATTTTGTATGTGTTAATAGGTTAGAAAAACAATTTAAATTACTATTCAGTTAGATACAAGGTAAGATGATATGTAATTCTTTTTGTTAATTATTTAAATAAACTTCATTGTATGGTTTAATTTCCCAAAATATTAATTAATACATAACAAGGAACCTATAGAAGATAAGATGATTTGTATTTACTTTCAAGTTTTTAAATAATTTGTCAATATTTACTAATCATGTTGAAAGAACTGTCAAGGTTGTCAAACAAGTGAAGGAACCCCAATATTTTAGTAACTTACACTGGAAAGAATCACATACAAAACATTTATGAAATATATTTTTTTCTTACCTCTATCTTTTCCAGAAAAAACATCAGCAGACAGTCTTCTAAGTGTATGTTGCAAATTCCTTGAGGCCTGCAACAGACTAGGAGGGCTAGAAGGGGATGGGGATTGAGATTGTGAGACAGGACAAGGACCTGGTGGTGCAGATGAGGATGACGAAGAGGGAGTAGGTGATGGGGGATTGGGTGGTTTCACACCAGAAACAGTACTTAACTGTAGTTGTATGAGCATCATGTGATCTCCTAGACGCATACTGAGGTTGAGCGGTGCTTTACCACACAAAAATTCATTAACTTGGGTATCATTTAGAGATTCTAGAGCTTGCATTATTCCAATTTCTGGACGTTGGGTCTGAAAATGAAGATATTTTAAAATTTGAAGATATAAAAATAATTTGTTGTTTTACAACATTTGATACCAAATTAATTGATTTGTTGGAACATTCAACTAGACTCACTTTATTGAAGTTAGTCCATTGAGATATAACAACATATCACTCATTTGTCTATGGGTTGGTGTAAAAATTGATTCATGGTAGAAACAAAAACAATAAAATTGTATGAGAAAAATATAAAACAGCCCATAATATGTGTCATATATACTCAACAATGGATTTTAAAGTTTTGAAAAATTTAATAGTAATCTAACAATAAAACTTAAAAGGTATGTAATAATAAAAAACCAATCAAATTTTGATTATTCATATTCAAAATAAGATATGATTTAATGTGAATAGTTTAATTGATTGTTGAGAATTTATAAGAATATAATTGAAATTTCATATAAACCCAAATACATGAAAAAGCAACAATGAAAGCTGTATAAAAAGTTTTATTTAGCCACAGCATCTTGTATACCTATGTCATGGACATAAAAAAACATAGAAAAACTTTGGAAACATGCATTTTTAAATTTACTAGTAGTTAATTACTAATCCCTAATGGGGCATAAAAAATAATAACATCCAGTATTCACTATTAGTGAATGATGATTCCTGTATTCATAGGTTTTGTTTTCTAGATTGAACATGAAAAGCTCAAGCTTAAGTATATTTTAACTATTCACTTTATTTAAGCACCACAGTTTCAAAGTATTTCATTAAAATAACTTTTTTGAGACAAAAAAAGAGAGGCAAGAGTGAGTTTATTACCAAAAAAGCATATTTTGTAAATTTCAAGGTATTCATCCCTTCACCATATTAATTTTAAATTTATATCAATTATTTAAGATTCACAAAAAAAATTTATCATCATTTGATCTATTTTTATCTATATTTAGGTATAAGATTATTCAAATAAGTTTTACACACTTTCCTAAACATACAAATAATGAGCATTGTGTGAAATATTTACCTACCTACCTTAAATCAATATTTACTACTCTAAAAATAATGAAACAATTTAAAAAACTAATTATCAAGTAACTGCACTCAATTGCCCTTTAAACTATGTGCAATAATTCACATTACAGACTATTAATAGCATGCAAAATTTAAACATGCATATAGATAAAACAAAACTAAAATATGGTAGCTACCTATTATACTTTTAGAGAGTCTTTCTGTAATAGGTGCTTATGTATTCATAATAAATTTTAAATTGCCATATCAGCTAAAATTAACTTGCCATAACAATGGACCAAGTTTTGAAATTCAAATTGGAAGGGAGAGCAAACCAAGTGAAGTGTTGGGTAATAAAGTGAAATGTTATCAAAAATTAAAATGGTTGTAAAATAATTAAATGTACTTACTATGAGTCCTGTTTCAACATTTGGTAATAAAGTAATTCTAGACCCATCAGATATTCCATGTTGAACCAAATTTCCATCTTGTAATTGCCTAAAAAAGATTAATTAAGATATTAAAGCAATAAAAGTAACTGTACTTTGGTTTTAAGACCCACTTATCTCTGAACAATAAACATATTCTGTCTCTCGGCACTTTAAGTCTTTTCGATATGAGTTTTTTGAGATTTTCGATTGAAATGTCTGATTCCACGCTTAGGTAAAAGTCGCCCCCCGTAGTGGGGCTCACATGAACATTTATTTGGGTATTTGGGCCACACCCCTGAGAAATGGGGTTAGTAGATGATTGTGAGCTGTTTTCCATATTCCTAGAGTCTATTTTTGAGGCACTACACTTTATTTAAAGCACTATAACACTGGACCAAGTACCTTTATCAATAACTTTGATATATGCACCATTGCTAAATGCATAAAACTACAAAAAAAACAATACTGGTGTTACGGTACTGGAGACCGACGATCCTGCCTGGTGTATCTGACAATTGTAGTTGCGCGTTATAACCAATCATTGAATTCGACACAAAGAACTGCGATTTGTAATGCTGGTTGTCTACTTAAAGGAGATACTTTCATGTAATTTTCATAAATTGAATGAAAAATTGTTATTTTCTTCCTAGTATTTCCCAATAAAATAATTCAGATTGAAGTGGGTAGGTGTAAGCTCAATTTAATTACAAAATATCCTTCCTTTTTAAAAATTTACATGCATTGTTGAATTCTGCAATCTTAAATGTCCAGCTGAATAAGTGACGATTGAAGCAGAGCCAACGCGCAATATTCTTCTGGGCAGATACACAAATGGTTCTGGACATCGTAAACATAACTTTTGATTGGTTGACGTTGATTAACTCGACTTTCGAATTTTATCATGGGTGTAGTTTATATAAGGGCTGGGGGTTTAAATTTTAAGTATTCAACCCTTTTTATTCTCAATTATATTTTATGTATATGGGAAAAACGATAGTTGTAAATATTTTCTGTGATTTCCGTTTTCAAAAAAGGAAAAAATGCTCTGTAATATCAATTTTTATTTTAATCGAGGAATTTTGTTGGAAAATTATTGAGAAGTGGAAGTATGAAATAATCTAACAAATAAAACACTATTTATTTACATTAAATTAAATTAAAAGTCGGTATGTTCATTTAATTGCCCAAGCTGTTTTATAAAAATTTAGACGTTTCTGTATTTTTCAATCCTTCAGCACGCAGCCTTTGCAAGATGGGACGGTATACCTCTTGTGCAAATGGTAATATGCATCCTCTTTCCTGGATTTCACCTAAAAAGAAGTCGTAGACTTACAGTAAGTATATAAGTTTCAGTCTAATATGATTTCTGTAATTATTTACAGTGACATTTAAACTAATTCTTGATGTCTATCTACGAAACTCACCATCCAAAACCATTTTTGTTGCAATAGCTGTAGGATATCCAACGGTCTTAGCCATAGCGGAATGCCCATTACTGTCCCCATATACCACTAAGTTTATTCCTCTATTTTCTGTTTTATTGCCTGGCCAAACGATTCCTACTTCATGTCGAAGAATTACAAGATCTCGTTCATGTTTTTCTAAAAAAATGGTAAATGAAATATTATCTAGCTGTCAATTTTAAATATATAGGTATAGGATGTTATTCTAGGCAACCAAACATACATTTACATCGGCATTTGGTATAGGCAACCAAGCATACAAGTTAAATATCCTTACCCAAAGCTAACCTAGTTGATAAATAATGTGTGAGTGTATCTAACGGAGTTCCGCATTTTAGAATGTTACTTTCATCTAACAGTCCCAATTCTTCTAAAATATCGACTGCTGAATCGGTTCCAGTCCGTTCACTAATTTTATTTTTAAGATTATCGTAAAACATATTTGCATCTTCAAGTCCTAATAGATCGCATACTAACTTCCTCCATGTTACATCAGGACCTTGTTGGTGAAGACTGGGATGAGGTTCGATATCTAAAAGTCCTAAAAACTGCAATTGCCTAGCGGCGTGCGCAAAGCCACTGTATCTTATTGTACCTGAAATTATAAAAAACACGTTAATCAAAATTAATAACTGTCAAATATTTTTTTTTACCTCGAAGAACAGTGTTTGCTTCTTCAATGCCGTAGATTTTGGCATATTTTATGCTGTCTCGGTTGGGGAATCCTTCCAAATTAAATCCAGGCAAGAAATCTAAAGGTTTCACCGCCCTCATCAGTTCACCCCCTTCACTGATTTCTACTACTTGTCCCTTTCTTAGGTATCTTTAAAAATGAAATAGCTTATTTGAATTCTAAATTATCAAAAACATATATGTTTGTAGCTGCTGCTTATGCCTTTATTGAAAGAATTTAATTGTTGATACATTTGTGGAAAATACTATTGTTTTAAATAATAATTGAATAGACCGTTTTAATGGAAAAGACATCTTGTGGCTGCAACCACAACCTACTTGCAACGACCTTAGTCGTCCACTTATCGCAAAACTAATAGAAGCTAGCTGTAATTTTAAAAAGGGAAACTGTAACTTAAAACTTGGGCAGGTGTACCTAAAATTACGGCAACGGTATATTTCTTCTCTTTTTTAGTGAACGGATAAACAGTGACAGTTGAAACGTAATCTTGTTAATCTACCAGTTCTGTGGTTATGTAAATTTTATCTACGCCATCTAGCCATTGTTCGGTCTGTTGTTTTTTCGATACCCGTGTTCAGTTTTTTTTAAATTGTATCTTTGTTTTGTAATATCCTGTATTAAAAAAAACAGCCATGAGATAGAGCCTGTTCACACAGAAATTAACTAAAAATTTGTGACAAAAAAGATAAGACAAACCGAAACACTCAAGGTAGAGAAGATAAGAAATGAAAAGGAGAAATGTGACTCGTTTACTTGAAGATTTGTTCCCTGGACGAACCCTTAAAAATGAGAAAAAATGTTGCCGTAAGCTTAGGCACAGCTTTCCAAGCTATAATTGTGTTTTTCGAGGCATTTTTAGTGGGTTTGGCAGGCTTTTCTTTATTTTTGTAATATCCGTTATTTCCTAAACGTGTTTGTGTGGTAGTATTTAAAAAAAGAGGTCTAAAAATGACGAAAATTGAAGTAACCCTTTTTAACCTCATGGAATATATTGAAGTCAGAAGTGGACCACTAAAAGAAGGTGAAGCGGTTTTTAAAGCGGGACATATAATCTAATATGATGTGGCCTAGAAGGCACACATTAAAAAAACATCAAAAGTTTGTGTCTGCAGACGTCTGATCTAGCCCAGCCTCATCAGATAACAATTAATCTGAATGATGATTTTAAAAATTGGAAATACATTTTGTTCATGTAAGGCTGGAATATCCGGCTTCTGCAAACAAATTGTTTAGACTAACATTTTGAATAACACTTTCTATTGTTTATAAAACAACAAAATTAATTCCACTTTCTATAACGATATTCGCATTCTGGCTTTGCTGTTCACCTCTATTGAAGTTTGAAAGAAAATTAGCAGATGTCGCCCACTTCGTAGTTTTCGGCATTAAGCACGTTCTAAAGTTCACCAATAGATGTCGCCGTCTCCGCGAATAGCTTCTAGTTAACTATATTACCATTGCAGCCGTAAGAGAATAGTTCAATCTTAATATCATAGATGTCTGCAAGACTTCAATTCATTTTCATACATTGATATGATTCGGTTCGCCCCATTAATATTTTTTAAAATACATACGTCTATTATAAAGCAACTTGAACTGGGAATTAAATGATACTTCAAAAAGCAGTGGAGTGGAGAAAACATAACAATGGCTAGAAACAAGCTATTTTACCTTGCTGATCCAAGACTATTCAACAGAGCTGCTCGCGGTGACCAGGAAAATTTGTACCTTAGAGGATTATCACTAAACTCAGGTGCTGGTAGTCCTCCACAATACGATTCAAATGACGTAACTATGCCTCCATTCGCTTTAACTTCTTCGATACATTCTAATGCCAATAAATGGTCGATGCCTTAAAATAAATATAAGTTATTACGTATATTTAAAATATACGTGGTGAAAGCATGTAGGAAAATTCCATTGAAGTCTAAATCTTCTTGGGAAAAACAATGACTGAAATATTTTACAATCATAATACCTGGATCTAGTCCAACTTCGTTCATAATTGTAATTCCGGCATTCTGCGCAGCCTCATGAAGCTCCTTAATTTCATTTGTCATATAACTAGCTGTAACCATATGCACTCCCTCGGCAACGCAGGCTCTTGCTACGATAGGATGAAGATTTGCTGGCAGTATCGATACTACAACATTGGATTTTTTCACCAAATCCTGTAGATTTTCTTTATTTTCCGCAGCGTTTAAATAGATACTTTCCACAGCGGGATATTTATTGGATATTGCGTCTCCAAGTTCGGTTTGTGCGCATGCGACTGTCACTCCGATCGATTCGTCCCTACATAAATATTCTACTAGTGGCTCTGCTACTCTACCGGCACCTAAGATAAGTACTTTTTTGGATGTTGTATTTCCGCTCATGTCTGATTTGAGTCTGATTCGTCTAAAAAATGATGGAACATATACAGTTTTAGTTTATTATCATCACAGAAGTGAAAGCTTGGAATTTTTCAAAGGGTTTTATTCATCTGCGCATGATCGCTCCTAAATTTTGACATTTGAGGGACTAATATGGCCACAGGGAGACCATTTGGTGGATAATCATGGAAAAATGAAGGTATCTGTTAGTTATATTTAACCAAACATATTTAACATGGCCTTTTAACTCAAACTATAAGTGGTGATTGATAAATGGCAGATACTTACGCTGCTGTTTTCCTTAGTTCTGTAATATACTCGTAGTTTGGAGTTAATTTACCATTGCTAGCTATAATTGCCTGAAATTATGAAATGAAATATTACTGTGCTATATCCAATATTTAAATAAACAAGACATGATAAGATAACATAAGATAATTATAAAATAATGTGCTACCTATAATTATTAATATTTTTTCATGAAAACTGTAACTCAAGCATTTTTATATTTGTTCAACCCGCAAGTTTATGCGAACATTGAATAAAAACATTTACAATTAGACAATAAAAGTATTCAAAAATTATTGTATTTGATTGCTATTACGAACAAACCGAAAATGAACCCTATTATTGAATGAATCATTTTCTAGGGATAAACTGTATATAGGCAACCAAACATACACTAAAACTGTCTGTATGATTGCGCCTATAAGAGTTATATTGAAATTAGAGACTTTTCACTAGGACTTTATAAGCTGAAAACAACAATGTCTGCAATATATCTCAGCACTTTCACTTACTCCGTCTATAACCGGCGAAAAGCTGTGGCTTTCCAAAGGTTTTTGAGCATTACTCTCTAAAATATCGGAAGTAAACGGATACAGAAGATCTCCGAAGAAATCCGTACTTTCCCTTGGTATTTGTGTAGGCATATTATCTATACTGCATACTAATACTCCGGGACCATTAAAACTGTTGGTGTCTTTGTTTCTATCGGCGTCGTAAAGACAAAAAGGTGTGTCAATTGTTGTACATTCATTCATAAATTCTATAGAACCACCTGAAACGAAAATAACGTAGGTAAATAATAAAAACATCACATACAGTCACAATATTATTAGACACTTATAGAAGTGAAAGTTTATAGGATGACCTTGAATACAAAAATGAGGTTTCAAACCCATCCACCTGAAGCGCTAGTTGGAATTGAGTTGTCGAAACAAGCCTGGCAGCTGAGGCATTTAGCACGAAAAGAAGAAAATATTTTAAAAGCTATCATATATCAAAACTGTCATATAGTTGTAGTCACATGGTTGTCACCATTGTCTTTTATAGATTGTTCCTTTTTGCGATTTGCTGCTGTTATTTGTGTTTTAATTAGGTACTGTATCTTATCAAGTGTGATAATTCATAATATTTATAATGGTTGGTGAGAAGTGTTGCGTTCCTGGGAGTACAGACATTACATCAAAACGACATAGGTTTCCCAAACATGACCCTTTGTTGTTGAATGGATGGGTTGCCTTTATTCGCAATTGAAAACTAAAGGAATTGAGCGCTGAACAGATTTATAAATCCAGTAAATCCTTCAAAGTTTGCAACAGATATATTGAACCACAATATATTGTTATTGGGACCAAAAAGGGCCTCACTCGCAAAGCTGTTCCTACAATCCTTTCAGGATTGATCAAAAAGTGATGGGAAATACGTATTGTTATCACTCTTAGGCATTACTTAGCGCGTGCTAAAATGTAAATTGCATTAAGGAATTCCTAAATTCGTTTTAGGTATTACCTGACTAGGAAATGGTTAGTGAAATCGAGCATTAGTCATTCAAAAAACAAACTTCCATTAAAAAAACACTATGAAATAGTTCTGAACCCATCCACTGCGATCGCTGAAATTCTTCTTCCCTCAGTCTGTTTTTCGGCCTCGGCTGCCTTGCCTATTTCGTCAACTCAATTGCAACTAGCGCTTCAGGTGGATGGGTTTGACACCTCATTTTTTCATTCTAGGTAATCCTATTAGACTTTCACTTCTATAGGTTAGACTGTTTTGTGCTTGAAGCAAAGTCAAAATTCCAACCGCAATACTATCCATATGGAACTGAGCATGCGCAGAACTGATACGTTGACAGCTACTAACTCATTTACATATCACGAACTGTGCTACGAACTGTTTGGTGTGTATGTTGCAAAATCTAGTGACCTAAATAAGTGCTTAACGTACAAATAGTATTTTATTTTTACCTGGATCAGCTGAAATATCACAAATCGCTAGCATTCTATGCGGCAAAGCTGGTGATCCATGTGCAGTAGGAAGCCAGGGTGTGTGAGCGGATCTAAGCAGATGCTTAGCGTCAGGTATGGTTAGCAGTTTTGGACTATTTACCGCCCAATAAATTCCATTTATGATGACCGATGCATACGGTGCTATTTTTTTACTAAAAGTCGATATATACCTTTCTGGATGCTCTTCGTATTCTACTGGATCGAAGCCGCCTCCATCAGCACGCTCGAGATAATGGTTTCTTCTTACCTAAATATAAATCACATCTACAACTTTGAAGTATTTCGTTTCTTAGTTTGATTTGTCTTTTGATGATTGAACAAGGAAGAGGTATGAAGCAACGTATCCATACTTCAAGGAATGGTGACAAATAAAGAATGCTATTGCATTTTCTAAAATCATGCTTTTGGAGTACTTTCATGAAAAATCTGCTGTACTGAAGTTTCCATCAAGCATAAGGTGCAGGAAAAGATATAATTCGACGTTATTTCATCCAAATACTCTCAATTTCACGTAGCTATAGCCCGAAACGGTGATCGGTGATTGACTATTTCAGTCAAATACCGACCAAAACTCGAAAGAACGCTGAAAACAGTCTAAAACGATAGGAAAACACATAATTCGACCTTATTTCATCCAAATACTCTCGATTTCACGTAAATACAGCCCGAAACGGTCAACGGTTCTCGAAATAAGTAAAAAAAAACTAAAATCCAGATGAAAAGCACACAAGGAGATTAAATAATGCACAAATTCACTTGAATGTGCTTTAAAACGAAAGTTATTATGCAAATGGACCATTTTCCATTCTAATTCGACCTTATTTCATCCAAATACTGTCGATTTCGCGTAATTACAGCCCGAAACGGTCAACGGTTCTCGAAATAAGTCAAAAAACCCTCAAATCCACTTGAAAAGCACACAAGAAGACTAAATAATGCACAAACTCACTGGAATATGCTTTAAAACGAAAGTTAGCATGCAAATGGACCATTTCCCATTCCATTTTAGTAAAATACAGAGCAAAACTCGGAAGAACGCTGAAAAAAGTTTAAAACGATAGGAAAACATATATTTCTACGTTATTTCATCCAAAAGCTCTCAATTTCACGTAACTACAGCCCGAAACGGTCAACGGTGATGACGGATATAAACCCAAAAAATTGCGGAAAGTTATGTAACGGAGAGCGTCAACAATAAGAAGGAGGCTGAAAATACATTTCTTTACCATATAACGAAGCCAAAAGTCTTCTGCAATACTTCAAGAGTATTATAACAGAGATCTTGGTTAGAGATGGAGAAATTAGGGAGTAAGAACATTTCATACAAATTGAGAAAAAACGATAAAACATTTATCCAAATTTTGTAAATAATACTTACTTCGCATCCATAAACTTTATTCAAACTACCATGTTCTGCTGCCTTTTTTAAAAATTCCGGTGTAACATATTCATGAGGAAGCTCTTGAAATACCTCTTGAGATCCTTGCGACACATTTCCTGAACCGGTAAAGACAAATGTAAGAGGACCGATCGATTTGGGCATTAAGCCTAAAGCTATTTCGTAGCCGGCATCTCTAACAGCTTGTCTAGCCATGCTCGAATTTCTGAAAAGATTGGTATGGTATGCTAGACTCCGTTTCACATGAGAAGAAGCCGCGTGAAGTTTGCCAACTCTGTCTTGCGCAGAAATCTAAATCGGTCTTTTTTATCTATGTCAACAAAACGATGTTTCATGCCGGCAGCTATTTGACATTATCGACATTTTAGGTTATTCACTGTAGGATATTTTTGATTTTTGTATATCTTCAAGGAATTCCCAAATATATATCTTTTAATTAAACTATACAAATAGTGATAAATACATTTTAAATATTCCAATTTTGTGTTAACCTACAAAATGTGAAAACGTTACGCAAGTGATTTGAAGTCCAATGTTTTTGCTCTGACAGCAAGTTCGCGCATACGACTGCAACTTCACGTGGGTTCTTGTTACGTAAACCGGAATCTATTAGCTATTTTTAGAGTCTAAATATAGCTATGATTGTCAGCTGAATTTGACTAACCCCTTAATCCCTACCTGTAATTATGTGCTGGACCAATATGCATGAAAGGCGTATGATGACCTAGAGCTAATAATCTCAATCCAAGACCGTGTAAGATATTGATAGATCCAGCTATACCAGCCATTTTTCCAAACGCCACCACTCTGTTCCCTTTTTCGTTCATGAGCTTTTCATAATCAATCAGTCGTATTTTCTTTTCCAAAATGGCGTCTAACAAAGGTAAATTACCTTCTTGAGCTTTGATCGTATGTGAAAACATACAGTACGTTTTTTCTGGTATAAGTTGATTAACTGGTACTTGCTTAACGCCGAATATCACAGATGCCTCGGAAATATCTTCGTGTACTGTTGCGCCTGCGTTGAGGTAGGATTGCATCGGGTACGCTCGCCTATTGCTCGGTTGCACTATAACTTTTACGCCTTTTTTGACTAGCTTTCTTACATGGTAAGGAGCGAAAGGTGCTCTTCTTTCCCAAATGCTTTGATCTTCTCTTCGGATCGCTATTACTTTTCTTTTTGAGGTACCCTGAAACAATGTTTATGTTATGGTTTTAAATGAAACTAACTGTTTTTAAATGACTCCACAATATATTTGTAAAAATCTGTAAATTGCATTGATTTTTACAAATATATTGTGGAGTCATTTAAAAACAGTTAGTTTCATTTAAAACCATATGATGAGTAGATTCCACGAAGTGAGGGTTTATACAGTTAACTCAATGTTTAGGTTGGTAAATTTAGTGGGAACATTCTGTACTCGCACTGAAAACGGTTAACTTCCTCATTGAGTGGCAAAAAACTGTAAAGAATCCCTGAACATGCTGGCAAGAGACAACAAAATGTCTCTAATATGTGTGCCGGCACATGAGGGTATTGCAGGGAATGAAATGGCAGACCAGCTAGCTAAAGAAGGCTCTAAAGGAGCCTTCACAGATCCGGATCCGTTTTGTGGAATCACAAAGGATTACGTAAGAAGGGAAGTCGGGAACTGGCTAGTTAAGGAACACCAACTCAAATGGAGGCTGACACAAGGACACCTCCATACTAAGAGTCTACTGAATAATTTAGACAAGGAACTCTCGCCCAGGCGGCCGAAAGTAGGTAAGAGAAATTTGAAGACGGTTACCGACCTAGTGACTGGACACTGTACCCTGAGGAAGTATTTGGACAGGATAGGCAGAGTTAGTGAACCTATGTGCAGAAAATGTGAACTCTACGATGAAACACCTACTTACATACTCTGCTTCTGTGAGAATTTACAAGGACTCAGACGGAAGCCCTTTGGAGTGGAAATAACACAACCATCAAAAGTACTGAAGATTCCTCCAGATAAACTGGTGGCCTATATAGAAGACACGAAGTTTCTGGAATGGAAGATAAAATGGGTAATGGTACAAAGACTCAGTTCAAGTGTCTGGGCTGTTGAGCCCAACCCCAACATATGAATGAATGAATGAACCAGCATAAATAAATATCCTCCACAACTTTTACCCCGCTATTTACGATATGACACACTATGTGTAAAAGAGAAGTTAGCTACATAGGGATTGACATATGACTACAATTCTGGTGTCTTCTTGTTTAAAATAGTGACTGGTCAGTAACAATGGAAAATGTGGAATAGGTGAACTATTATTACAGAAACTATTATTAAAATCTGAATCGATTAGCAAAAAAAAACAAGAATATAAATCTATAAGACTTTGATCGGACCAGTCGTTACTTATGCACTCGAAGCAACTAGAAACAAAAAAGAAGAAGAAGATCTAAGGATACTAGAAAGAAATATTGAGAACGGGCAAGATATAACAAGAGATGGAGAAAGAACATTAAAAAGAAACATAGAAATAGAAAAGGAAACAGATGGAGAAGAAGAAGAGTACCAACAGAAATATTAAAGAGAATAACAGCACGGATTCCATTAAAGACGAGAACAACAGGAAGACCATGAAGCAGATGGTGGGATGAAGTAGAGGAAGATATAAAAACATTGAAAGTCAGAGACTGGAAGACAAAATGAAGAGACAGAAAAAAATGGGAAACTATAACAGAAGAGGACGGATAAACGATTATAGTGGTTCTATTGAGCTATACATAGTCCCTCGTGATTGAACGGCCATGATGATAATGATGAAGATGAAAGCAAAGCCAAATGGACTCAATCATGATCGCTTTGTTTATCCTCAGGGCGACTATCAATAGTATATTATACACCAGGGTGGTGAAGACTATTATTATTGACCGAGCACCAAGATAAGGTGCGAGGTTTATAAATGTCTTCCCCACCATGGTGTATATACAATTTTTTCCACCACTAGCCAAATTTAAGACAAAAATTGAAAATAATTCACAAACGCACCACGAGAAGCGTTTACTCCGTCGTCTTACTGACAAGTACACTGTCGATATATTCGATATATTAAGCGTTTTCGATTATTTACTTTTGGCTGCTAGTAGCAGCTCGTAGTGACTGAATTATGTTCGTTTATTACCGGGCGTGACGCCTAGTCTTACCTTCCCCTTGCCCCTTAAGCACATACACGGACATTAAATATTTGACGTTTGTCCGGTTTGACGTTTATTTAAAGGTTAAGATTGTGCCGATTACGATTTAATACGATTTAAACCTTACTAAAAATATCTAAATATGCAAAATGTTATTATCAAAAACATTATAATTGAAAGCTGTTCTTCTAACAACACAGGAAATTCATTGGCATTGGCACATGTCAGGTGGTTTTGAGGATCCTAAAAAATCGTGTTCGATTTGCTCAAAAGTCGTGACGACTGAGGGCGAGTTGTACCAACAAGGTTTAAAACATAACCAATGGTTAAAGCAAAATGGGTGTTGTACCAGACTGGATCAGTGGGTAACCAGAGTTTTGCCAACAGGTTTGTTAACCGCCCAAAAATGAGTGGTTAATAATAACCCTAGTTTTCTAACCTAAGAACTTAGTTCAACTGTCAGTGGATTCTGTAAATTTTTTATTTTTACCAATTATAATGTAATATCCCGATATACTGAATTTTAGTGATGACGAAGATTTTAATGAACTTGTAAATTTACAAGTAAGTATATCCGAAACGCCCACAAAACTTTCGGCGACAAACTAAACATTTTACAGAATGGAATGATAAGGAATTTTTGGTTAGATTTAGACATCGTCAACTTGAGAGCACAGGCCAGTGACTAGTTGTTCCTTCAGTTCCACATCAATATCATTGGCAGGAGACGGAACATATTCTCCGCCACCTGTGCTTGGATTTTTTTTTCATGTTTGTGAATTTGTTATATAGGATGCCGAAGTCCCTTTAGCGATCGCTGGATGTATTAAAATTAAGAGCGACTTTTTTCCACGCCTCCATTTTCTCGTCATTACTGACTGCGTCAGTCCTTTTATTTTCAATAACGTTCCACTGTTGCTTGACGCAATCCAAGAGGAGGCGTTCTTTTTAGGCCGTGAAGTTATCTGACCTTTTTTATTTTTATTCATTTTTAGTCAAATAAAATAATATGCAAAAATAAAAAACACTTCAGAAACTGAGAATGTAAACTGAGACTGGGGGGGTCGCATTGAAAACTCTTCTTTTATATTTTTCATTGGCAAAACGTAAGTAATTTACTCCACAGTAGTTCATTCGTCTAGCATTCACTGATACCAACCTTTCAAAATGATTGATTAACAAAACTGCACGAAAACACCACTGGTACAACACGTACCGGTTTAAACTTTTGTTAAATTTAACCCTATGGTTAGATAAACCAGGCTTAGCCGACTGTTGGTACAACTCGCCCTGAGGCGTCACGCACAAGTGCTTGAAGCCCAAATAAACGAAAGCAACAATTATTATGAACGTACCCGTTATGACATCAGTCATTTATGGTTGAGCGCGAATTTTAAACTAATGGCATTTTTATTCAAATAAATTTATCTTGATAGCAAGCATCAAATATGTTAAAGACAATCTCCTGGGTATACAAAATAATGTTGAACAAGTTAAACTACCATACCAGAATTCTCAAAATATTCGAATTTGTCCATTATTGTCCTAGGTTAATAATATAGAAAATTATTAACCACTAATAGAGAAATTCAACTTCTCAGTTGGCTAGAAGAAGCAATTATTGTCAACTTCACAGCCAGTAGTGGAAAAAATAATTTGTTACGTCACATGGGTTTGCCTATATACAAGGCGAAAATACTTTTACACCGGAGAATGAAGTACAATTACCTACTAATTCTAAAAAATAATCGGTTAAATATTCGTATTACTTTTACTTTTTTACTTCGAAAAAATGATAAAGAAATTGCATCAACCCGATTGTATTTCTTAATTTAAGCTATTTTTGTTATATTATTATACATTAATATGATAACCAGTCTTATTTTGCTTATCATCAATATAAAGAAACTATTATTATACAATAAATGTATTGTTTATCACATTAAATTATAACAAGAGATTAAAATTGTTTATTTTTATAGTAGTCGTGAACTGAACTACCTCGTAGTCCAAAAATTTTATTTTCCTTCAAAAAAATTCCTAGCAAACTTATCAACTTAACTGTGATAAGAATGAATTATTTCGAGACGGAAAAGTAGAGCTTCAATAAATACATTTTTGTTAATTCGTTATTCCTTAATTTAATCAAAGAAGCAAATCATCAGATGATCGATAATCTTTAGCCAGAAATATAAAGTCTAATAGACGTTAAAGATAATAGTTTAATATTATTATAGCGTTCACTAAGAAGCAACAACTACTTCTCGGGCTATTTGCCCCTGACAGACATTGTATTAGACTCCTAAGATAAACGGCGCTGGAATATCTGCACGATATAAACAACCATTCTGGTTTATAATAAACTACGGAGACTTGAGTGTACTCTGTTCCCACTGCTTCACTGTAATTATCGCATCAGAGATGCACCACTACAGTGTTGAATTGGCGCCCAAGTCATATACAGCTCGCGAAAAGTCTAGTCTAGTGCCCCCTACTTTAACCGCTGTTTCCAAATGTACTTATCTGTAAAAGTTATTCCCAATTTTTGTCGGCAACAATGTTAAATACCTACAATTAAATCGAAAGCAGTGTATAG
>CAJUYI010000402.1:153933-168702 GCA_910591695.1 Galerucella pusilla
CGGCAACAATGTTAAATACCTACAATTAAATCGAAAGCAGTGTATAGATTTTATTTTTCAAAATTTTTTTTTTAATCCATAATATTTTATTCTTATTTGTGTTGATCTCTCTTATTTTCCAAAAGTCAATAATATTACCAATTTCGATTTTCTCCCAATAAATACGGCGTTAAAATTAAAATGCTAAATAAGTTTTTTATTTCTTAGAAAGTACCAAACATTTTAAACTGGCAACTCTGCTTTCATATTAAATTGGTAGCTGGAACTGAACACACGCTCAGCGCTGACTGTGAACAATAATTATTCTTCTCTCGCTTTCAAGTAGTTTTTCTTCATATTTTCCTTGTCGTACTTGTGTAAATCGTATGTCTCGAATAAACTTTTCGCGATCTGTATAAAATCCACAGTTTGCACTGACCTTTCAGTTCACTATAAGCAAAGTCTATATATTCCAATAAGTCCGGTCACTCCTTTGATCGTCGGAAAACGCCGGCATTTTTTGCGGAGAGTCGTAAATCATGTGCGACACCTGTTTTTGCTTTTCATTTGGTAGTATACGAGGTGACGGACGGTGAATTCATTTGTGAAGGAATTTACCGGGTGCAATTAGAAAATATGTTGACTTTATTCTTGTTTTGAAAAGTATTAGCAATTTATATAAATTATATTATTGCTAAGTAACTTTTTAGAAATTTTGTTTTAACCGAGGAATGGAATGAAAAAAATCATAAACATAGACTTCAATAACGTATATCCGAGCGTATATCTGATAATACTTAATAGCTAATACAGAATGATCAGCGAATGAACATTTGTGTTGATATAATCATTATAAAAGAAATAACACAGTTTAACATCTACTTGGGACAAAACGAATACAAATGAACAATTATTTAGGTCAAGTCCATTTGGAGTGTACTCTGTAGCGTTGTATTGAATAAATAAATAAAAATAATGGAATATCAACAAACAAATAAGTATTCTGTACATTCTTAAAAATTAATAAATACTTGAATAGTTATAAATTTTTCAAGATTTTCAATTTAGGATGTTCTTTATTCTTTCTAAAGGTCCTTAGTGAGGAATTTGCAAATTTCAGTGTATAATAGATTCGCACCCTTGTATATAAGGACAGCAGGTATTCCCATGGAAAGTTTGGGCAAGGATGCGAAAATGCGATAGTAGACAACTTGGTCTTCAAGTTCATTCCTATTCCTACATCATCCTGCACACATAAATCATTGAAATTTTCAGTGAATATATTTTCTAAAGAAATCAGATATTCACTGAAAATTTTTGGAGGAACTGTCAATCCTCCAAACCGTCCCTGCTTACTACCTTCATAGCCTTTTTTTTCGCAGAATGATGTGGATTGGTCACAACCTTCCTTATTGCAAAAGTTTAGGCAAATATCGCATTTGTGTTTAACAAAACACTTTTGCAAATATCCACCCACATAAACCAGGGCATTTCCTTCTTCTGTGGACAAATCCTGATAGTCTTCCCTTTTTATGTCCAATATTAGCTGACCATTTTTTTTCTTGGCCGTCGTAAACAAGGATCCTTAGGAAGACGAAAAAATGATAATTGTTTATGAATTGCACTATTGTTTCTACACGAATCCACGCAATAATAATTTCCATAAGAAGGCATTGCACACAAACAAAAACACAGTGCAGATAAAATTCGCACAAATTAAAATTCAAGATCACTTTCTTTGGCGCACCCGATACAACGCTCTGCTACACCACCATGTAAGTCAAACAGAACTGAAAAATAAATAAATCCCACATCACACATCAGATGTGGGTTTTGCCGGTGAGACGGTGGGTGTCGGCAGGAGGGGGATTTTCGCGTCGTCGAGAGAGTGGTTGGACTTATTGGAATTTATAGACTTTGCTATAAGTATGAAGATACTTTCAAAATGTTTGGTTTTTATTAGGACTAAGCTGTTAATAGTTTATGATAATTAGTACTTTTGTTGAACACTTTGAGTGATATTTATATTAATTTATTCAACAAAAAGTATGTACAAGTAAATAAATAAATAAATACTTTATTTAGCCCAAAGCTAGTTTACAATATTCATTACAGTACACAGTTTTTATAAGTGTATAATTTAGAAAATACCTGATATAAAAATTATGTTTGTAAATACATTTTTCTTAATCTATTTTTAAAGATTCGTACATTGGGAGCAGTTTTTACAGAAAGAGGAAGATCATTATATTGCCTCACCCCTTCGACAAATAGTGATCGTTGTTGTATTTGTGTATTATACCTCAATCAATATGATAATCCCTTTTCCTTAAAAATTCAAGCGAATACCTTGGCGTTAAATTTTTAGTTATTTTAAAAACTAAAATTAAATTTGCTTCTTGAACCAGTTGATGAATATTTAAAAATTTCAAGTTTTGCAACATATCGTTTATTTTGGTGTACCTATTGCATCTCTACACACATCAATTAGTTTTTTGCGATCTATAGTTTCAAATGCACGCTTTAAATCTACGAACACACTAATAATATAACATTGCCTATATCTATATCTTTTTTCCAGTACAATAAAGATACTTACATAATGTCTACTAACATCTGTAGGAAATTTACTGATAATCCCTTTAGCTTTCCACATTTTCAAATATTTTATAAAACTTCTGGTAGTATTCTTAATCCTATCAACTATCATTAAATTTCATAATTTTATTTTAAACCTACCACACCAACTATTAATACTCGTTAGATGAATTTTATTACTGTTACTAATAACAATATTAAATTTTTTGATTATCTTATCAATTTGTTGCTTAATATTGGTCAATATATTGGAAATTAATCTAATAACCTCTAACCTTTTCAAGTTTAGATATGCCACACAAAGAATTATACTTTCCATTTCTTTACAAAAATTTTTCTGAAGCATTCTGTACTGTTTTTCCTGAATAATTTTGTAGGAGGGGTAGGTGGAGATTGATGGGAGAGCATTGTCTCTTGTCGATTTAGTTCACCCTCTCTACCTTAGAATCTTTTTAAAGATTTTTTTACATTTCTTTTTATTCAAGTATGTTTCAAAATTGACAAATTGTTTAGAAAATTTGGTATATTATGAATTTTTTTTGTGCGATTAAGGGTTCTAGCACATTTACTTTTCGAAATACAGGGTGTTGAAATTTTGAAAACTTGAATGTTTTAATTCGATAACTTTAAAATGGATGGATAAATTGATTTGACATTTGGCAGGTTGTTTTTAAATGTAAAAGGGCATATTTTGATAGAAATAGTAGTTTGTGCAACTAGTGTGGATATGATGGCCATATCGCTCGAGGACGAAGTTTAAGTGCGATATGGACAATCCACACGAGCCGAGCAGCATATTTTTTCTACGACCCACTTAAGAAAAAATCTAGAAAATAAAAATTCCTATAAACTGTAATATAACTTCAAATTGAAAATTTAACAATTCAATTTTATGTCTCCACTAATTTTTTTGTGGTAAACGTACAGTTCTTGAATGTCCAATTTGTATAATGCTACGGTTTCCCTTTTTAAATATACGATGCTGTTATAAGTAGATGTTGCCAGTCGGACTCCCTCATGAAGGGTAACCGTACCATTATCTATAATAATGAATATTCTGCTAAATATTTCAAACGTCTACAGAATAATTATTTAAAAATAAAATTAACAATTAAAAAAAAACTTATTCACGGGGAATCGAACCCGGGTCTACCGCGTGAGAGTCTGATCATAGCTTTGCTAGGGTGTCTGCCGTTCTATTGTCTAGAAAACCCTTATGCCCCGATGCCGATTTAAGAGTTACTTTATTATGGTTTGCCAGGCCTAAGATTTTTTGTAGGCAGTACCAAACTAGCCGAGATCTGATCTGGGGAGATGATAAGGAGCTCAGTGCTGCTGGCTATTTTAGAGTATAATAGACGGGTGGACTCCGTTTCAAAGAAGAATGGGCCAGAGGCGTCACAGCCTACGTCATCGTTTCGAGGCTGGCGTTCGGTGAACTAATCGATATTCCAGTGGAGTGGAGAGAGAACGCACTAAATTCTGACTTAGTTTAGTGTGACCGTCATGGCCAACGAGGTAAAAGAAAAAGGAGGGAAGTTAAGCGTTAACCAACTTTCGACGGAAGTCGTCATATTGAGAAGCCACATTAGTGACATGAGTCATCAATTCTTGTGTCAACATAGATGACCTTAATATACTGAAATGTGTCAAATTGAAAAGGCACGTTAAAAAAATAGTGATTTTCAGTATTAGAAAGGTTATTTATGAGTATTAGTATGAATTTAAGTTGATATTGAGTTGTGCAATGGTGTTATAAAATTTTTGAATGTACCAAAATCTAGTATCAATTCTCTAACAACAAAAAGTACCACCTTGAAAAGATGCATATGAGAGTTTTTTGTTTCCCCTAATTGAATAATTCAATGTACGCCTCTGGTTTGTTTACGGAAGTCGGCCATATTGAGAAGCCACTTTGGTCGATGATTTTTTATACTGTTACGTTCTCTCCTCTCTCTTTTATCTCCATGGTCATGGCCCATTCTTCTTTGAATCGTACTCTAGCCCATGACACAGCTTCATGGAACTTATGGATGCCGTGTACTTGGATGCATCCTTTGGTACTACTTTATAATCAAAAACAGCATGGCATACAAATCCAAGTGAAACTAAAGGTTGATTATTGAGTTTCTTAGAAATTCTAAGATATTCAATGTCCAATGTAGTGATT
This sequence comes from Galerucella pusilla, assembly GCA_910591695.1. Classification (NCBI taxonomy): domain Eukaryota; kingdom Metazoa; phylum Arthropoda; class Insecta; order Coleoptera; family Chrysomelidae; genus Galerucella; species Galerucella pusilla. Next base: position 158,681 of record CAJUYI010000402.1, read on the forward strand.
ATCCAGTTTGAGCTTGTTTTATTTTACTTGTTCTCCATATGAAACTCGATGGTGGTAGGGATCTTTTGGCTTCTATACCTCCTTTTGATGTTCATTTGCAAACACTCGATTTTAAATATTTCAAAATACAAAAATCTAGAGGATTGTGTTCAGGTGACCTTGGGAGTGGAGATCCACATTCTATCCAATGGTCTGGAAAACGGCTATTTGGAAAAACAGTTTAGTTAATAAGCGTGAAATTCTCCTTTTTTTTGAACAATTTTTATCATTAGTATAACACCACAACAATCTAACTTCCTTCTTAAATAATGTGTGCATAATAGTAAGTATTAGTATTACATATCCTTGGATGGTTAAAAAATTGATAGTTTTTGTCAGAATTTGATACTAAAGCAAAGTAGACTGACAGCAGGAGAAAGTAAACATAAATCCATTTAAAGAGTTTGTATATGGGAGATGGCTGCATATGTTTTGAAATCAAATACCGTCCTATCATTGGCGTAGTTAAGTAATAATAAATTACAAACGATGAATAATATAAAAGCAGAGACGAATAAATTTACTATTTCCCTAATCGAGTGACCTCCAAAATACCAAGATAAAATTTGAATTCTTTCCTGAAGGGTGTACATTCTAATTTCTCTACAAAATTTTTGGAACTTTAGTTCTTTACGTCAGGTTATGTTTGAGCGACCAGGGGACGCGACGCAAAAGATCTGACCGTTACGTTACGCTACGTTATGTTACGTTGCTTCGTTATGTGCCTTGCTTGCGTGCGTGTGCTCTCTCCTTAGTCTCTCTCTCGTTTACGAAGCAGCGATTCATATGCTCCTGCCGGGATTCGAACCCGGGCCGCCCGCGTGGAAGGCGAGCATTCTACCACTGAACCACCGATGCTATATTGAAATTCTATGCAAAGCTGGTATTCGCAGAGCTGGTGATCTACTCGAATTTGTTCGGATAAATTTTTACTATTATTTCCATAATTTTTTGCAAGATTTATCTTTTTTGTTCATTTCGAAGAAATTCAAATTATTTTATTCGGAATTTATTTCAATACGATCGCTCAAAAAATGGTATAAGCATCTCGAACGTTAAGGGTAATTACAACGTTTGTATGTAGACTCCTCTCGTAAAATTGGACAAAATGATATGAGGATTAAGGGATCTAGCACATTTACTTTTCGAAATACAGGGTGTTGAAATTTTGAAAAAACTTGAATGTTTTAATTCGATAACTTTAAAATGGATGGATAAATTGATTTGACATTTGGTAGGTTGTTTTTAAATGTAATCTCAATCGTTCAAGTGCGATATGGACAATCCACACGAGTCGAACAGCATATTTTTTCTACGACCCACTTAAGAAAAAATCTAGAAAATAAAAATTCCTATAAACTGTAATATAACTTCAATTTGAAAATTTAACAATTCAATTTTATGTCTCCACTAATTTTTTTGTGGTAAGCGTACAGTTCTTGAATGTCCAATTTGTATAATGCTACGGTTTCCCTTTTTAAATATACGATGCTGTTATAAGTAGATGTTGCCAGTCATGGTACCCTCATGAAGGGTACCGTATACCATTATCTATAATAATGAATATTCTGCTAAATATTTCAAACGTCTACCTGTTGTCGTTATTAATATCAAGCAGAATAATTATTTAAAAATGAAATTAACAATAAAAAAAAACTTTTTCACGGGGAATCGAACCCGGGTCTACCGCGTGAGAGTCTGGTCTGCTTACTATAGTTTGGCAAGTTTATCTGTGGCTACGGGGCGTCGGTGAGAGGCGAGGAAAAACATGGCGTATATCTGTCAAACGTACAAATGGCGTACGGTACCTATTTTACCAAGTAAAACTGAAATTACAAAGGTAACTGACAATAGAAACGCCACTGGATAAATCAATATCAGTCAATTGACGAAGTGAGAGGGAAGAACATTCGCACGCGCTTGCCAATAAGAAGTCAGCTGGTCCATAAAAATCACCAATTATGTAATTCGAGTGTGTGGTCATTATGGTTTTCGTACAACGCTGCCAGAGCTTCAAAAAGCCCATACCAAATTTGAAAAAGTGTTCTCTTTTAATATTCATGAATTGGAAAATAATGTTAATAGAATAAATCCAAGGAAACAAGCACATTATAAAATTAACGTTCAATCATATTTTTAATATTGTTAATAATAAAAAGACCCATTTATAATTATTATCACTACATAATCAGTACTTCAACATTTTTCATAGTTAAACGTGGCAATGTCGAATGGCTTCGACTGCATTCCTTTCACGGTTTCAGATAAACTTGCCAAAGTATACTCGACCACCGAGGAATATGCAAATTGTTTATCTATAACGACAGATGTATTACATAATTTTTGCTTAAAAGGAACTAAAGTTCCTACCGTGTGTCCCGCGACACGTTCTACCTTTTTTATTTTGAAAAGTTAACCGGCCCAGTGTTGCCAACCCGAAATTTTAAAAATCGGTAGGTCTGCTGGTGAAAAATCGGTAGAAATCGGTAGATTTGAAATAAGGAGGCATAAAATTTTCGCTACTCGATGAGCCCGACATATTTACGTTACCGTCGTTACCAAATAAAAAGAAAATTAGAAAATGTCTGTGTTTTGCTTCATTTGGACAAAGCTTACAAAATAAATATATTTCTCTGGAAGGGGTGTGATTCTTGTTTTTTTTTGTAAACAGGCGCCGCACTCATAAATAGTGTTTACGGCTCGCTTTTGTTGTCAATAACGAGACCGCTAGCAAAGAATAAAATCAATTGATAAAAATTGTATGGTCAGGAGAAAATTATGAGATTGTTATGAATAAACAAATACATACTTAACTAAAATTTAATATCCAAGCTGTTAGATCAAATGGCTGATTATCAGGTTGCTGGTTGAAAGGCGCTGTTTCCAAAATAAATATAAGATATTTCACTTGAAGGCGGTCGGATTTTTTTTTTAAACGGGCACCGCACTCATCAATCATGTTTACGGCTCGCTTTTGTTGTCAATAACGAGACCGGTAAACCAGAATCATAGAAAAGTGTGACACGTGAATTGTATGTGATATACTAGCATTACTGGCATATATTGCCGAGATCCGAAAGAGTAAAAGTTTTTACAAACCTCAACGCTTTAAAATCGGTAGATAGGTGTCACAAATCGGTATATCGGTAGATTACTTCGAAAATCGGTAGTTCTACCGATAAATCGGTAGGGTTGGCATCGCTGAACCGGCCTGAACAGTACTCGGATACTCGGACTGCTGTCTGACGCTAATTAAGGACCGCCCACAGTTGCGACTACGGAGTGGTGGGAATTGTAGGCTCAAATGAACGATTGTAATAATCGCGATTTTAATCTGTTGAAGCTTGATATTGGTCGATTAGTTCAAAAGCAGTTCTGATACAATGCTTGAAATACCTATAATCCGTTTCTCATTGCATGTATCTGTATATGAAGTTGTGAAATTTCGAAATTTAGCAAGTTAACCACCTTACTAGGCGGAGGATACAAAGCTAAAAAGTTCAAAATCCTGTAGTCAGATGACATTATTAAATTTCTGACAGAAGCTCCAGATGACGTCTATTTGCTTATGAAGGTTATTTCTGTTTTTAGTATGCATGGAGTGACTAGGTCCGATGAATTGCTCACGTTAGATGTGTTTAATGTGGACGACAGATAATCGGTGATAGTCTAATACTAAAACCAAGTAGGATAGGTCGTTTTGTATTACTGACAAGAAAAGCGAAGTGAGTTTATTGGAAATTGTGAGTAAGTACATTGGCTTGCGCCCCAAAAACGTACCTACCTCACAGTAAGTTTTTTGTTAATTACCGATAGCAAAAGTGCACTACACTCAACCGTTGGAGATTAACACTTCATATAAGATACCCAAGAAGATTGCGGATTTTTTGAAGCTACCAAATTCAGAAATGTAGGTACACGGGGAAATTAATTGCTAAATCAAAAAAGGAGTGTTGGGAAAATCTGTGTATAGAATTGGAAGGTGACCCTTTTGGCCAAGGGTATAAGATAGTCACGAAAAGGCTGAGTAAGCTGACACCATATGAAATTCCAGAAGAGAGGAAGATATAAGTAATTACTAGGGAACTTTTCCCACCAACAAGTGATGGGGTCTGTACATTGAGAACTCGGATACCCTCTCCAGTTATGATCACCCAGGAAGAACTACGTGAAGCTGCCGTAAAGCTAAAGGCTGGAAAAGCACCGAGTCCAGACGAAATATTGCTCGAGAGCGTAAAGATAGCGGTCGAGGAGATCCCGGAAGTCATGCTCTCCTTGATTAATGATGTCTTAAGGAACATGGAGTTACCAAAGATATGGAAACCGGCCAAGGTTTGTCTAATACCGAAAGGGGACCCTGCCGCATTCAAATTTAGGCCGATATGCCTAATAGATAAAGTCGCTAAGCTGTTTGAGCATATCGTCAAACTGAGGCTGGGGAAGGAGCTGGGGGGAAAGAGAGGTGATGTCAGGAAATCAGTTCGGCTTCTGCGGTGGAGAAAGTAATTGAGCCTTCCAACAGAAAGAGATGGAATTGGGGGGCAGTTGCATATTTTTATAGATATTAAAAATGCTTTTAACACAGCCAAATGGGTCCATATTGTTCAGACCCTGGAATATATGGGCATCAGTCAATACATAATAGATATAACAAGGGACTATTTTCGCGACAGAAGAAGATGTCGGCTTCGCAGGGAGTTCTGCAAGTCTCAGTCCTTGAGCCGGTTCTCTGGAATGTGCTGTATAATGGGGTGCTACAGCTGGAGTTTTCAGATAATTGCAATAAGGTAGCATACGCGGAATCCTTGGCTCTGGTCATTAATGCGAACGACAGGGATAAACTTATGTTCGAGGCTGACATGGCGCTGTTAAAAATACAGAGATGAGTAGTTAGCAGGGGACTGGAACTCGCCCCAGAGAAGACCGAAGCAGTAGTAGTAAAGGATCCGAGAAATGGAGATGGAGTTTTCTTCTCCCTGGGAAAACAGAAAATTACACCAAAAATATCTGTGAAGTATCTTGGAGTTTATCTGGACGATAAACTAGTGTTCAGCGAATATGTACGGGGTGGTAGCCTCTGTACTTTTATATGCGGCTCCATTTTGAGGAAGGGTGATATCACTAAGTAAATATAGGGGCATGCTATTATCCACGCAGGGGAGGATGCTAATTAGAGTGGCGTGTGCGTATAGAACAGTGTCAGCGGAAGCAGCCGCTGACCCTGTACAACACTGCAGAGCAATATTTAATTTATTTTCACGTGTAGCGCCCCCAAAACAAAATTCATAATAATTTTCCTTGTCTGAAGTTATGCCCTACGTCCTAACTGTATAAGTAAATTGAGTAGTTTGTGAAGCTAATCGAGTGGTGTGTTTTGATAAATATTTAATAAGACCTTTTGTGAGAACTTTTCGAACTTATCAAAATATGTCATCAATGTTCCATTATTCTGTAGGGACAATGTGACAAAATGTAATAAATATAAAGTACATACCATTTTCTAGTTTAATACTTGTGATATTTACAGATATTTTGTTATAGAGTTATTTCAGCCTTGGTTTAGTGAAAAACAGGTGAGTATTTTTTATTTAAAAAATTTCACTTTCAATTCGCTGTTTGCTCTTCAATAAAAAATGTTGATGCGGACAGGATTTTATTTTGAATATTAAAAGACTCTATTTTAGCTGATACAACTTTTTTCAAATATTGAGGTAATTTTAGAGGTTTCTGTCTTTAGTCTGTATACTCAGGAAGGCAGGAATTTTATTTCTATTTTTGGAAATTGATATTTTTTATTGTTATCTCACTTATGTACCTAAGAACGGCCGTCGGCCATATCTCAGGAGTGGATTATAGCACAGGTCCGGAAAAATAATTTTCCGCAAATCGCTAGGAAATTTTGACATTCCTGTCAAAATTTCTTGAAGAAAAAGTCAGGACTTCCTTACTGTAAGGAAATGTCATATCCTTACTGTAAGGAAATGATATTTCCGTACAGTTGTTAGTGTTCTACATAAATGATTGAAAACACATTGCTTATAAGGAATTAATTTATATTTTGAAAACATCAAGTCATTGCTGAATACATTTTTAAGATCAATTTGTTATATTTACAGTAATTTGACAGTTAGTACAATTATTGAACATTGGAGGAACACTCTTAGAACTATGAGAAACATTTTGGACAACATGCAGGGTGGTAGGGTCATTTTGTTGAATATTTTGTACTGTGAAAATTTTATTTGCCACCTCAACCTTATTGTTAAGCGATTCTTCGATATATCCTTCAGCAACGTTTGATGACTTCCATCCGCCATGCCTCTTTAAACTAGTTATGTCGGCACCAGAGTCAACCAATATTGTTGCAGAAGACCGACGAAAGCAGTGACCAGTATATTCTGTCGGATTTACCAAGTTCAAATAAGTAGCAACTATTTTGGGCATTTTTCTAAATTGATAAATTCCTACCACTTGTCTACAACCCTTTCCGCTTTGATATTTAAAGAAAAATCGGTCACTGTTCATATTTTCTGGTCTTAACGAAACATACTTTCGATAAACATTCAAGTAGATCTGATTAATTACAAATGATCTTGGTTTGTTGGTTTTCGAATCAGGTATGCTGATTAAAAGCTTAGATTCTAAGTCTTCTATATCGTGTACAGTCATTCGGACTAACTCATCCATTCTACAGGCCCCAGAAATACCAAATATTACAGCCACCTAAAAAATAAATAAAGCTATAATCTAAATAGAAATTAAAACCTTGTAAATTACCTTAATCATTAAATTTTCTTTATCTGGAGCTTCCTGGATAAATTTTTCAATTTCTTCCTTCGTTAAAATCTTAGATTTCTTTGCCCTATAACCTTGAGCTTGCCGTTTCAATAAAGAACGAAGTTTTGAGTATGTAGATATATCTACATTGTGTTTAAGTGCAAGGGTTGACTTCAGCATTGAATAATTGGCCCATAATGTTGAAGATTTCATCTTTAAACAAAGGTCTAGGAAGTATGCCATTACAACATTTTCTGAGAAAGAACTCGTATTTTTACTCATGCGATAATCCATAAAACGTCTGTATGCATTTTCGTACTTTTCTCTTGATTTCTTTGGCAATAATTCTAATGAAGCAGTATTCACTGCCTCAACCAGCTCTGGAGGAGTCCCAGGAATGGAAATTTCATCATCACTTATCATTTTACTTTCGAGAACACCAGCAATTAAATTTATAAGCGTCAAGTTTGACAATTCAACCTCAATACGTTTCCATAGTAACCCAAGTAATTTTATTAGGAATTTCAAAGCACCATTTATTTGGGAATAAAATTATCGCGTTTTTTTTTAAATCAATCAATATCTGTCGAATTTTAAACGATTTGCGGAAAAATAGTATGTTTACCTCGTAGGAAAAGCCACATTCCTGGACTCTGTGTTGCTAAGTCTCGGCTTGCGCCTCGACTTAGCAATCTTCACAGTCGTCCAGGAATGTTAAGCTTTTCCTACCCGGTAAACAATGTACTATTTATAACAAAAGTGGCCTCGAGAAACGCCTGGAAATTATTTTCAGAATTGTAGGACGACCGCTAGAGGGCATATTTGATAGTTAAAATTTTGAAATGCAATTTTTTTCAAAATTTACTCAATTGAGGAGCATATTAAATATTATAATCAGATTCCTCGACAAATTCTGCATAGACGCTGGAAGATCAATTCCCGCCATGTACCTGTTTCTTACAATATCTCAGGATAGGAAAGAGATATCGCCTTGCGGTTTGTGGTGTTTTATTACTAATTTAGTCTACTTTTAAAAGATCAACTTCAAATTGTATGCTTCTATTTAAAATTGTTACGAGAAAACATAATATTAAAAAAAAATAAAGCAGGGCCCTCTAGCATTTATGTTATTAATCAGATTGCTTCATATTTACAAATTTTTGATTGTCCAACAACAGCTCTTTCAGACAACATCAAATTTATTAAAATTGGTCAAGCAGAACCCGAATTATAGGTGTTATCAATGTTATCATCCACTCCTGAAATACGGCCGACGGCCGCTCTTAGTAGGCAACCCGGTACCTACTTTAATGCGGAAATTTAATATAATTTTTAGTTATTGTTTCCACTTTATTCAGTCAGCTCTGATTTGAAATTTAGAATTTTTTTTGAATATGCATAGGCGAATACATGCGCATGAACCCACTAGGGCTATTAGTATCATCGAGGCGGGTCGGCTTTAGAGAGGAGTTGCGGACGTTTTCCAAGTCAGTGTACGTGTCATTTCCATTGACCATGCTTGGAAATAAAAAGCCTTGATTTCCCAGGAACCACCCCCACAGATATTTCAAGAATTTAGACAGTTTTTACCCCAACTTTGCAGAGAAATTGATTAAGGCTACTTCAACGACCTTATTGAAAGTATGCAGACATATGGACAATTAGGGGACGGGGCTGGGGGGCTAGTAAAGTCCCCCCAACCTGCCAACTCCCAAAAGTACCTAAATAAGAAATTAAAAATACGTGATGCAAAAGTTTCCCTGAATAGAAAAAATACATGCTGTATGGGCGTAGTATTTAGTATAAATTAATGTCTAATTTTGACAAAAGTTGGGCGTGGTATGCAGACATAGACACAATTAAGCAAAGACTCCCCCCAACTGCCAACCCCCAAAAGTACCTGAATAAGAAATTAGGAATAAATGATGAAAATATTTCCCTAAATAAAAAAATACATGCTGGTATGGGCATAGTATTTACTATAAATTATTGTTAAATTTTGACAAAAGTTGGGCATATGGTCCAGAATTTCTTTCTTTGCAGGTCAGAGCAGCCACCCACAGGGACAACCAAAAGTTTTTTGTTACCGTGCACCTTCAGCAAAGCACCTACGATGACCTCCCTCCTAGTTGGGGCTTCAACCCCCCAATAATCTTATGCTAGTTGTGCCTATATAATATGCAGATGCGTTGTTTGGCTGTATATAATTATTAACGTATATGTACTTTAATTAAAAAGATATATAACCTCAAATTGTTGTTTTTGTTGTTTAAAACAGCAAATGGGCAAACAAATAAAAAAATTCTATAATAAGATTATAATATAATCTCCGAATTTATGAACTTCTTTAACTTTTGTAAAGCAACTTATTTAATTAAATAATATAATTTTAGAAAATATGGTTAACAAGCATAAACGAAGTTTTTCTTATTGTAAAATGTTGAGAGAATTTATAAAACAGTTTTTCGACATGAGTAGCATACATGGTTTTCCACATATTACTCAAAATGGACGACATTTTGTGGAACGAGTAATATGGATTGTTATTGTTGCAGCCGCAGTTTACGGAGCTGCGGTTTTGAGCAGTTTAACTTTGACTCGGTAAGCTTTTATCCCAATTCTATGCACCTTTTTATTCTTAAAATAATTCAAGGTACATAAAAAATCCAACGTTTATTTCAATGGAAAGAGACAGATTCAATTGGAACACTTCATTTCCATCAGCAACGATTTGCCCCGATCAAAAATACGACCTGGAAAAACTAGAAGCATACATTGAAAAAAACGATACTATCAAAGATAAAAAACTGTTTAAGAAATTCGTTATATCCTTGCTAGAAGCTACTTATTTAAACCTAGATTCGGTAGTAGAGTATGAAGGAATATCTGGCGAAGATTTTGTGAGTTTAATTTACGAGTTTCGATTTCCGTTCAAACCCACTGTTACTAATTCTGCTGGTTGGGAGAAGTTCGTTATTGATCCTACGTTTACTGAGATGGGATTATGCTATTCTTTCAACTCTCAACTGGCAGTATATAGCTCACCAGAGTAAGTAGTAGTAGTAGTTCTATGCGATGAATTTTTTTTGTGAAATCTGGCCATGTTATAGATTTCTCTGTGATTTACAACAAATTTACAGTTTTTTGTATTCGGTCAAATTTCCTGTATTTTCCCAAATATTTTTTTAAATATTACTTTTACAATT
>CAJUYI010000403.1:0-18879 GCA_910591695.1 Galerucella pusilla
AGTTCCGCAATTGTCGAAGTCGTTAGGCAGTGTCGTTTTCAAGATCGTAGGCTCTTTGTCGCCACGAAGGAGTAAAGAGTGACTCAAGATCAAAGCTCGCGTTTGCTTTCCGCACTTTTATAATTATTTTAGGATAGAAATCCAGAAAAAATTACAGGGCCATTTTTTTTAAATACTTCAATTTAAGTCAGTAAAAAAATTACTGAAAAGAACCATTGCAAAAATTGATCAGCTGGGTCTCAACTGCGCATGCTTGCGTCTGGCATTGCATTGCGGGTGGTTTTGCACCATGTCAAGCGGCGATAACAAAAAAAGGTAATTGAAATGAAATAACTGATACAAATGTATGGCTTTTTTATTTTTAACATAACATTTTCCTTAAAAAAAATTTAAATACTTATTTATGGACAATTCATAATTTAACGTATTGTGAATATGTAATGTTTCAGACCTCAAAAATAAAACTAATCGCATCGCCAGGACTCTCCATACAGACTGAATCGGATGCTGCGCTGCAAGCTAATTTAGAAGTTGAAGTCGGTGAAAATCATCCTTTTAGTAGTAGCAGACGAACGTTGAGAGTTTTAGCTGATCCTTTGTGTAAGGATCATAAGGTAAGTTGAAAATAGGATTCCTATGTATTGAACAAATACTAAAAATTGAGAAGTAAAATTAGTGCAATCGAAGGGAAAACAAGTTTATAATGGAAAAGACCACTAATTTAAAAAAAAAGTATTATCGTGATCTCCATGTCTAAATACTACTAGATATATGAAGTAATTATATATTTTTATTTTCTTAATAATATGATATAATTTTCATACCAAACATACAATTACAAATATATATGAAAGGGTTTAATCTCTTAGTGGTCGTCCCCATTCTAAAATTGAATGTCTAGCCGATATGTTTCTTACCCACATTCTTTCCAGGAAAATTCTCCGTTGTACAGCCCCATTTTGTGCGGATATCTTCTCAGTGGAAAGTGACTAGTTGAGTAGTTCTTCAGATTTATAATCCGACATTTCTTTCAGCTTTTTCATTCCTCTCGATACTCGATATTTTGTTGTGTCTTAAGAAGAAGTTCTTTTCGCATTCTCATACCAGTCTTGATGTCATTTTTGTTCCATATAAGCCGTCACCGACGCACGGCTGGCTGTCTGCATAATGTATTCCGTTTAATTTCATTTTTAGATAACTAATTGGTGTTGTCCCGCACCTCTATAATGAGGTGACATTCACTTTGACCTAACAGATCTATTGTGGCACTTCCTGAGGAAAGTCTCAGACTAGTAGCTCTTTTAGACTATTGCCCAAATAAATTTTAGGATATCCAATGGTTTTAGTTTAGGTACGCGTCCATCTACTATCCAATAGTCTCCTAGGTGTTGTGCACTAGGATTCTGTATTGCTATGTATGTGGAAAGAGGTTTTTTTCCATTCCACATAATCTATATTCTTCCTGCTCCACTATTTTGAGCTGTTTAAGGTGTCATTTTCAGGCGACAGTGTCCCGTCAGGATACATGTGGAAACTACAGTTTTACTCTGGCTTAGACGTTCATTTGTTCCCACCTTGTTGCAGTTTTTCTGGAGTATCTGTGATTGTCCAAGCCATACTTGATCTTTACAATGCTCAGATCTCCTCTTTCCGGCATTGCCCACAAAAAAGCTCTTGGTTAGTTCATCTGCTACTTCTCCTTTACCATATAAGCATTTGGGAATAAGCTCTCATTTAAAAATCAGTGTCAATTATTTTTGTTTAGATAACCATCCACGTGCCATGGACAACCAAACCAATAGTAGTGCAGCTTAGTTTCACTCCACCTCTAACGTCAACTTGGAAACTGTTCACTGTTTTAACAAAAAAATTCCTACAAATAACAGTAACTGGTCATTGCGATGTAGATCTAATAGCACAAGGAGTTAATTTAAACGTCGCAGAAATGTGCGATTTAGTCGAAAGAAATTGCATTTCTAGTCAGATTATTTCGAATGGTTCTAGCTATTCGTACATTTGGGAATTGTTGATTAAGCCAGATTTGAATTCGGTGATTAAATCGGAATTTTCGCTAATATATAAATTGAACAATCAAGAAAAGGATAATAAGTTGTACCAGTATTTTTTCGAAATTGCCGATTATCAGGTAAGAAGTAATGTTTAGTTATTCTTTACCTTGAAATATATAAAAATTCAGCAGAATGTAGTGAAATTTGGTTGGATATATAATTACCTACGTTCAATTCAATTTTTATTATTTATATTTTTGGTGTTCATATGATTGATTTTCCGGTAAGGTATTCAAATACAATTCAGTAACAAAACAAAATTTAGATCTGCCAAGGGCTCTTGCTGCTCACCAATTTTATCCTATATTTTCATGGAACACTTTATGACTTAAACCTCATTTAAAAACCAGGAGGAGTGATTTGAATTTAAGTTGGCAATTCGGTAGACCTCTGATTGGTCAGATTCCGCCCAGTTTCACACAACACTTTTTAATATTGACATCAGCTGATAGTTTTCATTTTTGATAGTTCTGACAAATATACTTAATTTGTCATCGCTTCCGCTCTTGTTATTTTATTATTTTCACTTAGTTTCGTTGAAACTGTTCCTTTTAAAACTTCAGTAAGCAATTGTATTAAATATATGCAATTATGGATTCTTCTACTTCGAGTACCAGCTCCTTGCTTAGTCAGGAAAAACAAAATGAATGGTGAACTTATAGGTCATTTAGGACCGTCAAAAATCAAATACATTCCATATTATATCTACAATTTCTCAAGCAATTGGTAAGATTATTACTTTTACCTACGACCCCCCCCCCCTGTAATCAGTCAATAACACACAGTCGGTATCAATGTAATGACGTCTATTACGCACTGTAAAAAAACCGCACAGCTGTAAAGTAAATCGCACGGCTTCCCTAGCCACGTTTAACTATGAAAAGCCCAAAGGGCTATGTATATGTATTGATTATAATTGAAAAATGGACTTTCGATTATAAACAATATATTAATAATGATTAAACGTTAGTTCTTTAATGTGCTTCTTTCATTGGTAATAGAGTAATAGAGATGGAATTTACCAAGCACCTCTAATTATGTAACTGTTATTTCCCATTCTTCTTATAAATACAAGTACAAGTAGGTCGTAGGTAAAGTATAGTACGTAACTCGTTGTAGAGCATTTTACGCACTCACGGAATTACGCACTCGCCGCTACGCGGCATCGTGCGTAACCTTTCCATTCGTGCGTAAAATGCTCCTTACCACACACGTTACGTAATATACTATTATATTAACATGGTATTGAATGCTCATCATTTCCCTTATAGGAGTAGTAGAGTCAACGGTTCATTAACTATTAAAGGAATTCAGAGGTAGAGGAACAAAATACAGTGCAGCAAATATTAGTGAAATACCAAGACTTTTGAAAAATTGTGATACTTAAGTGAATTAAAAATGCTTTTCGAAGAACAAAAATGAGCTATCTATATTTGATGAAATTTTGCAAGCTTTGAAACAAATTGCATTCAACTGTGTAATCCTTTGAATAAATGTACTATTTGTTTATTATATGCATTGTATTTTTACATATTTGGAAAGATATCGTCAAAAGTCTATGGAGCTTATAAGCTATTGAAGGTTTAAAAAATATATGAAAGAATGGGTTTTGTGAAAGTATAGTGAAACTTATGGAATAATTTAAAAACTTACTTATTGACTTCCTTTTTATTTCATTCAGTTATTAAGCTAATTAAAAACAGCTATGTTAGAGTAATGTGTATGTTCTAATCTATATGAAGCAGGACAAAGTTTTACATGTGACAGAATACCCGTCAGTTTAACATCTAAATAGGTAATCTACTAGACAGACGAGAAATCAACTTATGACTATTCGTGGCTGATTTTTTCATCAATCAAGGCACATTTAATAGATTTGGAACACGACTGTTGACTACTTTTTCGGAACACACTCTTTAGTAACTAATCTGGTAACTTTGTGAGTAAGGCTTTACAAATTACTCCTCCTGGTTATTAAATGGACTATAGTATCTTTGAATAATTTTTTGACAAACATGATTAATAGGGTGGGCCGAAAATTCGAATTTTTGAATTTCCTTTTGGAATAGTGCCCAAAAGATGCCATTTTTCCTGAACTTTCCCTTTCTTTAGGATTTAAAATACGACGCATAGCAAGTTCTCTAATATGCAAAAGCACTAGGACCGGTTGTTTGGCCATCTAAGTGTAGAAAGGGAAGTCTCAAAGGTGGCTCGTTGGCATGCAGCTGGCAGATAAATCGCTTCCAACTTATATTCAAGTAGAGTAATCACTCCATTCTTTTGTACTGTGTTGACTACTGTGCCGTCAGACCCCACTACTAATAAGCTTGACAAATCATGGTTATTTTTTTGTAGAAAGTCAACTATACTTTGACAGATCTTTTGCAGATCCTGAGGAGGGTATTGTATGTTACAGAAACACCGAACCTGGCTCTTGCACTAAAGATATGTGTTCTTCAGTTACTCTTCTCTTTCGAGATTCGACTGAAAAATTTTAACTGTTTGTCCTTAACGCTTGAATTATCTGTAGGGGGCAGAAGACGCATGACAATTGAAAAACTGTTAATAAAAATTTTGTTACGGATAACATAAGGTAACTTTTGACCACTATTCCAAATCGGAAATACAAATTTCGATTTTTAATATTTTTTTTGAAAATTTTGAGCTGCGATAGGAGGCAGAAGATGCATGACAATTAAAAAACTGTAAAAGAACATTTTGGTGGGGATAACATAAGGCAAATTTTGGGCACTATTCCAAATCGAAAATCCAAATTTCGATTTTCAATTTTTTTGAAAATTTTTAATTGCGGTAGGGGGTAGAAGATGCATAATAAAAAACTGTAACTAAACATTTTGGTGGGGATAACAAAAGGCGGGCGACGACCCAGCACTGTAGTGGAACGCATTCTGATGCGATAATTACAGTCAAGCAAGGTCGGACATGGTTAGTACTTGGATGGGTTACCATGACAGGGAAAACCATCGTATAGGGCCCGTACAGCCTGCAGCGAAACACTTTAGACTACTAGGGTGCACTTTAGACTACTAGGGTGAGTAGCATATCACAGCTCGCAGGCATTATACCAATGAGCACGAGGTATAATGTAGATATGCCGTCTTTCGGAGGAGACGTAAAACCGAGGTCCCGAGTCCATGGATGTTGGGCTCGTTAAAGAACGCTACCACTGGTTGGAACACCAGTGGGTTCGCCAAAATTTCCGGTTAGGGGTAGAGTGCTCCCGGCGTCGGTGATTAGCCTCAGTCGCAGAAATAGACCGACGTTAAACAACAGAATAAAAAAAAAAAAAAAAAAAAAAAAAAAAAAAAGGCAACTTATGGGCACTATTCCAAAACGAAATTTCAAAAATTTTCAATAAGTCCGTTTTACGGCCCACCCTAATGAATAAAGCAGAAAAATTTGAACTTGGTATAAACAATTCTTCACCATTTTTAGAAATTATTATCAATTAAATTCACCTCTTGTCCCAATAAGCTTATAGCTAGTTGTTTCACCAATGGAAAACCCTGAAAATAAATTATGAATAGCATTTAGCATACCTACTCAAAATTAGCTATTTCCCAGATACATAAATTGTAAGGAAAATTAATTATTTATATTTTTAACATTTACAGACTCTCTACGTACTAGATACAGTCGTAGAACCGGCGAAAGGCAGTGAATTTTGCAAAACCGGTATAGTCTGTCATCTTCACCTCACCATAGAAAATTGTTTATTTCCATCACAACCGAAACCGGTCAACTCTATAATGTACGAAGTTTTGGCAGATCAAACTGTGTGGGCGGTTTGTGGAAGAACAGCGGGTGTGGTATCTTTCGAATTGGTGGAACAATTTCAAACAGTCATTTTGGAAGTGATGCCTTTGACCAGCGGATATTTACCGTTACCGCTTGTAAGAATTTCGAAATATATACCTGCCGAAAGTGGCTCTACAGGTAAGTTTTTGATGAAATAATTTTCAAATATAATTGTTGAAAAAGAGTAAGTAAAAAAAATAAGGCTATAAAAAATATACCTTACAAAAATATTTATTGAAAGTTATTCAATTAGTTCGGTTCGAAGTTGATATCCTGAACCGATCTACGTGAATAATTTTTTTCCTTCATTTTATTGGTGGGAAATGCAGCAACTCTTACTTAATGTACTTTCGTTACAAGCATTTTTTTCGCTTTTATTGTTACTTTAATTGCTTAATTGGTGGAGCAATGCATCTTTTTTAATTCAAAATAGTACACACTCACTAAAACAATTGATATGGTCCGTAAAAAAATGAAGTGCAACCGAGTATAAGAAAGAGTCAATGCTCTCATATTTACCCGCTAAGGATAGTAAGCTGGAAAATTTGTAGGACTCCGATTAAAATTCAAGCGTTAAACAAG
Organism: Galerucella pusilla; assembly: GCA_910591695.1. NCBI lineage: Eukaryota > Metazoa > Arthropoda > Insecta > Coleoptera > Chrysomelidae > Galerucella > Galerucella pusilla. The sequence continues at coordinate 6,471 of CAJUYI010000403.1, forward strand.
GTACCAGTACATGGTAAACTCTGAATAAAACCCAAGCATAAAGTGCGAACTTCTGTACAGCAATTAGTCAGCTGTAATATTTAATTCATTGTAGAAATTACCCTCAACTAAACTTGTTTGAATTACTATACAATACAATATAAAACGCAACATGCATTAGACTGTAGACCACATCAATAGATGTATAGAACTTCGCTCATAAGTCTCAAATACTAAAATAAACACCTTATTAGTATATTTTAGTATAAATAGGATACTCTGAGTATTATTGGAATTTAGTTATATTGAATTAACGAAACGGTCAAACCTCACTTTTACCGCGCCTTTTATTTTTAACGCCTTCTTATACAGTCGACAGAAGCAAACTCTGAAAAATATGCGAACCAAAAGACAGGTTATTTTACCAAACGCTGATGCGACGCTTCGGTTGATTTACGAAATGAACAGAATTTGTGTATTCGGTCTTAAAAAGCAACTTCTGTTGAATTCATTCACGGAAGAAACTTTGAAAAAGTGTCAAGCGATCTTGCTAATTCGTGTAAAGTATAGCGTCGCATCAGCGTTTGGTAGAATAACTGTTAAAATTTGAAGTGGAGGACGTTCAAAGGTGGGGGAAAAACAGCCCTCTCTCTCGTACGAAAATTCGGATTCTTACCGACGAGTATACCTGTCTTTCCTAGTTCGTTTTCAATATACCCGTTCATTCGCATACATTCTATTTCCAACGTAAGAGATTCAATTCCTTATTTTTAATACCTTCAATAATTAATGCTTCTTCCTAAGCACGAATATTTTTCGAAATTACATTACAACTCATACAAATTTGTCCTGTGGATTAATCAATTAAGAGTATTTAAGAACGTAATTAAATTTCAAGTTATTACAATAGCCAAAGTCACATTATCAAGTGACATTTTCTGGTGTAGATAAGTTTTTCTGAATCCACAATTTTTTATTTTTTGCATAATAATACCGCACGAAACGTATCAAATGATTAAATAAATCGTTTGTCGATGCGATACAAATGGTAATTATCCATAAAACTACAAATTAAAACATCAAATGACGTTTTCTGATTGAAAATAACAATACAAAACATAGAAATATCGTGATACGCAGCCTGAAACTCAAACGGCGCGCGCGGTATACCTTTACCTTTTTTACCTGACTGACGGACGTTGTTCTACTGAACACATGACTGACGGATGTTTTGATGTTCAATACATAATTCTGAACCCTCAGACAAAATTTGAAGTTTTAGAAACGAATTTCACTTAATAATTATTTATCATACGTCTATCCGAACTGACTGACCAGCTCTGTTCTAATGTATGACTGACTGACCAACACAACTTTTATTTTATACAATAGAGAAGTTGTATAACAATTTTCAGCTTTTAGAAATTCATTTTGTTCACCCGTCAAATGATACACCTTTAATATCGCACCTGAGCCACCTGTTCTACGGCACGCTTGACTGACCGGAGCATGTTTGTGTACCCATCGGCTACAACGATTTAACAAAAAACCAGCCTTTAGAAATTGAAACAGTTTTTTTGGCTCTGGCTCTTGGACTATATGTTAACAAACGGCTGGATTCAACCGCTCTACTTCAAAGATCTTGGTGGTCTATTACCAAACAGTGACAAATTCTTGATTGAGTATAATCTCGCATGCGGCAAAAACAGATTCGAAGAGATATCCTTTGACATGGTATAAATTAGATTCAAAATATCGATTGTTACTACAAAAATACAACTACAGCGACGTGAACACGCCCACACACGGCTCTTGTTTGCATTTGATGACCAGAATTGATTCCTTTATATTGTAATGAAGAAAGCTTAAAATTTAATTAATAGTAATCTTTTGACATTCGGAAATACTTCGAAAATTTAGCATTGTCTTTTTCAATACATAAAATATTGGGATTCAACTTCCGCCGTATTACGAGTGGTGTTAGGTAGTACTTCATCGTCTGAGTCGCTAATGGCACTGCCAAAATTTAATTACCTTCCAACATTACCATGGAGTCGCGCTACTCTGTAGCTAGTACGACCACGCTGTGGAGACACTCAGTGGCCCGTATATGCAATTGCGTAGCGCCACCAAGTGGCACCACCGAGTCGTTCGTCTAGCCAATTCCTTATTTTTTTAAATTGAAGAATATTCTCACAAGTAAAGTTAATCATTACGAATACGAGAGATGGAAATGATTGTACTTCTACTTTATGCTTTGAATCATTATCCTACACTTCTAACGATGGATATTGGAGTGATGATATATTCAATACATAGTGGTCCTTTGAATGAAAAAAATGTTAATTCATGATACACAGCTTGTTTTATTCCATTTCAACATATCAACTGGCTCTTATTAGTGTATGTTCGGTGAGTCTTGGCCTACACCTGCCGATATAAAGGAGATGTCTCCTAGTGATCTGTCCACCTTCCTGGGAAGGACAGGATGGACGATGACCTAGGAGGGCAACTCCTCGGGAGGATGTACAGTAGGTCACATGTAGCCTAAGTGCTGTGAGCCCTACTTTACAGATACAGATTGGTCTTATTAGAAAAACATTGTTGATACTGCAACCACATTTTGGTATGGATGAACTCTTTCAGTTTCTTATAATTTACATTTTTATGGTGGATTTCAGATAAAATGAAAAAGGGGGATACTCACCCTCGATTGGAACCCTTTAGTCCCGGCCAGGTTTACAATAAAAGCAAAGGAACTCAAGTACACGTCATAGCGAACACAAATGAAAATGCACAGTAAGGTAAGCAAAAAAAATCAATGAACGATTTTTTTTCTGATGGAACAAATTATGTATAGGGATGTTCATTGGTTTCTTTATTTGGGTAGTTGTATAACATATATTTTTTATTTTTATTACGACTGATTTTGTGCCAATCTTAGTTATGCAAAAAAACATATTTTATTTTTATTTTTGTATATATATTTTTTGTTCAACACGTGGTATAATTGCATTCAATTTAAATAAGGGGTAAGATGATTAAATTTCCCCGCCTGGCTTCACCTTATGGCCAATTTTTATAAAACTCGTACATTCACAATACTTATTTTCGGTTTGGGTTAATTTTGGTCGCTAAAATTTGTATAATTTCCATGTACCTAAATTGTATATTATTGGTGTAAATATATCTTTTATTTAAACAATTTGGTTATAAATAAATGTATATTTATTGTTTGTTACAAGCTCGTTTTATTTTGGAATAAAAACAAACAAGACGTGAATACCTTCTCTCCTATGCAACAAGATAATATCAGCAAATAAGTACAACGCATACAGTTTTTTTTATCTCGCCAACCTATTACTGACACAAAAAAGATCACCCACTTTGCCAAAAACTTGGAAGATATCTGCTTTGACCTGGTAACAGTTTTATAAAACACTTTTAATCATTTATAGTAATCCACCATGGATAATGAACAAGCCTTTCATAACCATTTCCCTACAAAGATTTCCTGCAATACCGTAACGACCCAATAACATTTCTTAAAAATATAAGGTTTGTTCCAACTGATAGAATTCTTGTTCTTGGGATTGCTTGGGACCTCATATACACTATACCTTCTGCAAGGTGTAGTAAAGTTGATATGTCCATCCCAAATTCGAGTTTGTGCACTATACAGTACTTGAAACGATTCGAGAACGGATCATAAATGCCATTTCGACATACATCCCAATCCATAGCAGGTGTGAGAACAGTACCCGAACAGCTACCCGATACCAGCAGCATATTCACTTGGGAACTTACATATTACGATCCTTGAAATTGCCTGTGCTTGATTATTGGGAACTGACCAATCTAGTAAGCCCGGCTGGTGGCAAAAATAACACTAGTGAAAAAAATATACAACAGTCCACTTGACTATATTGAGAAGATATAACAACATAGTTGGCGCCTGTCAATAAATATCAAAATTAACTGTCATGTATAGTTAACGCCAAAGTTTTAGATTACTTCGTTTAAAGCTGTTCCTAAAAACGGAATTTTTCAAGTTGATGGTCAGTCGAAATATGGAATTAGAAGACAGTTTTCTCAACAAGAATGCCTTGCCGAGTTGGTTTTTTTTTTCTGCAATGAAACACCATATCAGCTGAGAATTTCTCATTGGTATAAAGAATTTAAAGGTGGAAGGATTATCCTTATGGACGATCCAAGAACTAGTCCACCAACAACGGCAGTCACCCCGGAAAACGTCGATGCCGTCCTCAGCCGATCTAAATATGTCGGTATGTCGCATTTCAAAAACCACCACCAATTTACATGAAGAATTTTATCTGTAAAAATAAATGTAGTTTTTCGTTGGATACGGAAGATAAGGAAGTAAATTGGTGGAAAAAAAATTCTAAACCAGTTTAACGCAGAAACTTAAATATGTACAGTATTGTCAGTAACATCGAATTGTTGGACCATTCTCCATACAGTCCCGACCTAAGTCCTAACGACTTCTCCAAAAATTTAGAATGAACTGCGTGGTCAAATGTTCCAGTCCTCAAAAGATGCAGGCAACTCCTCTAAAAACTCGAATGGACCTAGTGGAACTGGTTCCAGAATTGGTTCCGTGGAAAATACTGTGAAAAATAATAGTGTTTGAAAGTTATCTACCGTTTTTTTGGTAGCTATATGAAAATATAAAAGTAATAAAATAAATAAAAATATAATTTGAATTATTTTCTATACAAGAAAAAAACAAAAAATAGTACCTGCTCAGTCAGGTGATTGTGTAGTGTCTTTTACGCCCAAAAATAAAACTTCTCTTGTGGGTAAGCTTTCTTTATCGATGTTAAAATATAATCTATTACAAATCAACTTAAAACAGTTAACATTTGAGGTTTTTGTTTATTGTTCAATAAAAATTAAAAATGAAAAAAAAGAAAAAATGTTAAGTTTGTTTTTCGTCCAGAAAGAACTTATACAATTATCTACTTCTATTTCTTAACGTCTAGTTTATAACTAAAATAAAATAGAGAGGACATTTCTCTCTATTTCTATCTATCACTGGTTTTGATATAGTTGAAATTTAAAATGGATGGAAATTTTTTCCCAAAATTCTACAAGAAAATTTGCAAGATATATCACGTAGAATTTTTTTTCAAATCAGCTGAAAAATCTTAGTTTTCTAACATTTTTTTTAAACACTACCGCAATTTTCCCCCGATCTGTTCAATTTAAAAACAATCTCATATACAGGTTGTTTCAATATAATCTGTTGAAAACATTTGATTATTATTTCAAGATTTTTGAAAAATTCTAAGAGTTTTCAGCATAATCGGTTTAAAAGAGGAACAAATTAGAATAGTTGGAAATATGAGGCGGATAAAAGCTACTATCCGGGCCATTAAAGCCGCCGGAATTTTTAAAATATGATTCAATATATAAATGTAGCGACATTTTAAATAAATAAATAAAATAATACAACTGTATATAAAGTTATGAAGTAATTTAATCGATTAAATAATTTCTTTCGACAAAATAATTCAACAGCACGCGGCCAAAAATTGCGTCTGGTGGTTCGCAAAGCTATCTGAATTTCAAAGTATTTTCATGCGGCACAATTTTTCGCTCTCACAAGAAAATTCACTTGAATTTTTTTTTCAGATTTTACTTAAAATAGGTATTATAAGTCCGCTTTGATAAAATTTGATTAAAAACAATAAATAATCATTTGATAAAGTTTTTTTCAAATTTCTATTCTTGCGGTTGTTTTCTCCGGGTATTTTATATATTTAATCGATTAAATTACAAACAACAAAAAGCTGCATACAAAAGGAAACTAATAAAAAAATATTGCTAGGTAGTGGTCAAAATATACAGGGTGTGACAGATAAAATTATTTTAGTTTAAATACAGCTGAAAGAAAATATCAACAAAAATTGTCAAAAAAAGGAAAATATTCCTACAATTTAAAAATATCCAGAATGACCCTAAAAATAAAACAGCCAATATTCTTAAATTCGTACTAGTGACCTAGTCATGAACATAATCATTATACTGTGGATTCCAGGGCCCGGAATTGCAAATGAATTAGCGAAAATTGAGGCCGAAACACGTTTTTGGTGACACCTTATAGGGTGTCAGCACCAATGGAAGAAATAGGTAAAACCAAAAAACGAGATCCAACCATTGGAAATATCCAGTAGGGCTAAGACATTCAAAGATCCTGGGATTAAAATAATAAATTAGCCAGAATAAGACTACACTAAGAGTTTGGACAGGTATCCTTGCAGGACACTGCCCGAAAGGAAGGGATACCTCAAAAGTATAAACTAGTCGAGACGAGACGAAAGAATGTAGATTCTGTGGAATGAATTCACATACTTTCAGATTGGCACTACAGAATCTCAGGACACAACGCCCAGGAGGCTACTGAATAACGTAGGATATCCTAACATTCCTTCAGGGAATAGGAATTAAGAAACTACTGGTCTCTGGAACTGAGTAGAAGAAGGAGGTACAATACATAATTTAGGTCTCAGTGTATTTTCACCTCGAAAAAACATACAATACAATAACCCTCCAAAAAAAACCTTCAATTCTCGATATTTGTTTAAACGACGATTTATCTGCCTGGCCCTGTAAAATAAATATAAAATTACACTAAAATGATATAAACGTAAAAGTTGCACCATTATAAATTCATATTTATGTAGTAAACAAAATTGCCGTTTCCTAAAAAAATCGTTATGTATAATTATGTAAAATGCATCAGTTTTTATAAACACACTATCCTAAGAATTTTGAACTTGTCTATAAAACTACAAAATTTGTGTAGTACTATATTTCAAATATTCAATATGAAAAAGTTACAATAACTTGATAAGCAAATTCAAGTATATAGTCGAAATTATCAATTTTCACGACATTTATTGGATTTTGAACCAAATTCCAATTTTTTTTGAATTGACCATAGATTAGGACAAAACCCTCCAATACATGTTTCAACAGTTAAACCCTATTATGTGATCACCATGATGTTTTTAACATCATAGAATTTCTTGTAAAATCAGAAAAAAAGTTCGATAATAATTGACCAAAATTTGGAATAATTCATTTGGGTAGTCCATTACCTATATTTATTCTTTTTTTGAAAAGAACCCAAATATCAAACTTTTGTTAGTACTACTCAAATTTCGTAAACGCGGTTACAGAAACATAATATGTCGCTCCTAAAATATACAAACAAGTCTCCTTTATCTATATACTTCCAACTTAAAAACAAAAGTTACCAAAAAAAGTGATGGTTAGTATATATATCGACCTGGGGGGTATTCACAGCCTTTAATATTCATCACAAAAAAGTTTGATGTTACCAACTTGGTTTAACATAGGATACACTTAGGAATGATTTCAGACATACTAAGAATGATTGTACAATAATAGAAAGTTCAACAAAACCATACACTTTTATAATAATTTCTGAAAATAAACAATAAAATAACAGTTTCCTGTAAAAAATTGTCATTTTAGTAGAGCGTGTTATCATAGATGTCAACGCCTTACAAATTAGAAAATTACTTTCAAAGAGCAGACCATTCACTAAAAAGCAAAAACTACTTCCCATGCAGATATACCAGCCCCGTTAAACTTAGAAGTGTAATGCAATATACTGATAAATACTTCTCTTGATTCAGAATATTTGAGGAGAAAAAAATTGACAAAATAAGATGAATTACACTATGGTCATGAACCATAAAGACCACCATAGATCTGAACAGGTAGCAGAGGAATAGGTCGATTAGCCACCTTATCAAATCCAATCTAAATGCTCATGGAACCCAATAGAAATAATTATTATGAAGTTACAATGGATACAAGAATAATAAAAGATTGAAATTCGTTTGAAAAAGCTACTGTGTTAGCGAAACGCGTCACAACTTTAAGGTTAAATATAATGTAGATTTAACAAAATAAAATTGTTTGATTTCATAATAATAAAAGAGGTATACCAAAGAGAGAAGGAGGAGTGCTGAAAATAGTAGACGGGACGAAGAGTGAAGAAAGCTTAGAAAAGTCGCTAAGACCAACAATGAACTGTGAATAACATCGGAATTGAAAACACTCCAAGAGCCTAAGTAATAATTTTTAAGATCGATGATCTACTGCTTTTATTAAAATTGTACAATCATTCTTTCGTAATTCACCCCAATTTTATTATTACTTTTCAACATCTTATATACTTTTTACTACAAATTTTCCTGTAGTACGTAAATACTCGTGAAAACGTAAAAAAATATGATCTGCATTAAAAAATAAATTCAATCTGTACATATTCAATACGTTTTGGTCTTTTTTTGTCAAATTGTTTTTTTTTCTCTGACCCTGAAATAATTAATAAAGGTATGTCCTAGATAGATTATGCATTTTATTTCAAAGCCAAAAGATTCTTATTTACTTTTTTGGATCTACACCAAAAACATGTAGCAGTATCATTTTCATTTGTCAACTGGTATATTCAATAAAATATAATTAATAAGGCTACCGACAATAGGCTTCTAACATTTCCAAAAATAATTTATTCATAGGTACTAATTCTCTTTGATGAACGTCAGACCAAAATCTTCTAATCACGTAATTAGCCTGCCTTAGAACAGGTAGACACAAAAGGAGCTGTTGAACTTGATTTAGAACAGCCGTAGGCCTAGAATTTATAAATTTGAAAGTTAGATTATTCTTTTTGCACACTTTCGTATACTGGGTGTCCCAAATTATCGTAATACTACTATGTCAAAATTGACGACATTGTACCCTCGTACTCAGAAAATCGCCTTAATAACGCTATCATCAGTCAAATATGCATAATAATTTCACCTTCATATGTACAGATGCGTCAAAACACCAAGAGGAAACTGGAAGTGCCTAGTACCACATGTGACAGCGGACAAATACCAAATAAACAAATCGGCCTCTTAAACCACAGAATCGTTTGCTATTATTAGATAATATTTCTAAAAGTATAATATTATCTGATTCACTCTCAGTCTTAATTAGTTTAAAATACCAATTAAAATCACCAAAATCAATACATTGTGGATATTAAAAAGAGTGTATATTATTGATAGCAAAATGGCGTAATAAATTATTTTGGGTTGAAGCTCACTCGGGGATAGTAAATAATGAACTGGCTGGAAAAATAGCAAAAGGTGGATGAACGTATGACTGTATTGAAAAAATGCACGAGAACCAAATCATCATTGGAAAGAATATTGTTTCGTTAATCCTACCAGGTACACCCTCTTAGAACCTCAATTGCATAGCAAGCCTTGCTATGAACATCACAACTACCCTACTAGAAAAAGAGTAACTACAATCAGTAGATTAAAATTTGGCCACGCTTGTTATCCTGATCACATTTATAAAATAAAAATCAATGATTACGATCTCTGCCCAACATGTTAACAAACCGACGACCTGGGCCATATTTTATTCAATTGCATGAAATACGAAGAATCCAGTTAACCATTTTAAAAATAAACCGGCCTTACAATGTAATGCTTTATTATCCTTGCACAAAAAAAGTATTTTCGATTGTGTATTAGCCTTTGTTAGGGAAGCAAAAATCTATATATAGGTAATTGTATGTATTGTTGCAACCTTTGTGCTTTTCCATATGTTAATTTTTACCCAATTAATCTGAGGTCCACTTTGTCTTGTGTATACAGAATGCCCTGATCGACCTCTGGGCGGGACGCTTGTAACCTTTGTCTGTAATCCTTGAGGAAGAAATTGAATGGTGTGTAGGGGACATAATTATTCAATTTATTAAACAAATGGGACTATCCGTTCAAATTACTTGGAAATATATAATAAATGCTGGACAAATAACAAAAAAACGTATTTTCTGGAACCGACTAGTCGACGCAAATTCTTTTATATTGTCTATATACTCAAAACAGGTGCCTTTATTTTTCCGCACGCATAATAGTGACCATTGTATTTTATAATTTTTTATTTCCTTGAAATGTTGAATATTGCGTTAGTAACTGTTAATGATTACAATCAACTTTTCAAATAACATATATTTGGGACACTCGGTACAGTAAGAACAAAACAATCAACTTACCTTAATACACCAACGGTATCTGACAAAGCTGTAAGAATTGTCTCCCTAAATTTTTTGAGCGACTGATATTCATCTAACTTTACATCTGAATTTGTCAATACCAAAGCCTTGAGTAGATAATATTCTTCTTTTAAAATAGACAATTTATCTAACCTTTCGACGACGTGCCAACACTGAAAACAAATAATAAAATTCTATTATACGACCTTCTATTCGAATAACCATTATTCAATAAAACTGTAACCGCATATTCAAAAATTAGATGAAGTTGGTTGGAAAGTTCTCATTTATTTGACGAAAGATGCTTTCCACGAAGGATTCTTTACAGGTTTCTGAAAAGATTTACGATCATTGGAAAGGCGAATTCGCAGTCTCGTGGCGGACACAAAAAATAATTAACAAGTGGTGCGAAGAGGAGGAAGTAATTAAACCGTCTTAAAACAACTCTCATAATTTTTACCAAAAAGTATTGAGAGGATTGAAGTTACCAGTTCTTAACAGAGGTAAAATACTTGGGAGTCATAATTGACCACAAGTTGACATGTAATCTACAAAAAATAGTCCTTAAAAGTATGATAGTCCTACAACCAAAATTGATCATATACCATGATAGAATATGGTTCGGAGGAGTGGTGGCCAAAGACTCGGCAGGTTGAGGCGATCCAAAAGCTAAGTAGCATCCAAAGGCGAACTTTCCTGGCAACTACAAGAGCTATGGGAAACCCCCAAAAGGTGTATTATAAGCAAGGGGCCACCAGTCCTGAAACCTCCGTGAATTTTTTTGAAAATGTTATTAAGCTTATCACGGAGCTTTCAGGATTGGTGGCTCCTGGACTATCGGCACTTCATTCGTATCAATGTACAAGACGATGCCAGATCACCAATATATTGATCAGGGCATCAATTTTTGATGGCAATAGAATAGAACGTTCCCCGGGGATCATTCCTCTATTCCACTCTACTGCTGTTTTTTTTTAAGATCATAATTAGGTTTGTTCGTAGGAAGAATTTCCAATTGATCGGAAATTTCTCAAGCTCTGACATTCCATTTGTGATTCGTTGTAGATCGATTGGCAATTTTTGTTGTACGAACGGGTGGCAAATTTTGGCATCACGAAAGGGATGTCTTTTATAAAAATGAACTAAAAGTTCTTCATCACTTGAAGAAAAGCTTGAATTATTGTCATACATTTAAAAAAATGAAGAATAAGTAAATAATTTTGTAATGTGTGTATGATACACACATTACAAAATTATTTACTTTTTGGCCATCCGTATAAGAAGCCAGAGATTTTTAAATGTCCGGTATTACATACAAATGATTTTACTCACGTTTTATTTTCGAAGGAAATGACTGGTTAGATATTACCTTGTTTTTTCACTATAACAGAAAAATAGTGAAAATATGTCACAATACGCATGCTCAAACTAAAAATTGATCTCGGTCAGCAAATTATTCTGATAGTTGGCAACTGATCCGAAACCACAAATTTCTTTCTTCGAACAAAGGATTTTTAAATCACCAACTGCCAAATTTTTTCTACGAACGGTTTTTTTTAATGCGCATGCCTCTGATAGTTTCTGACGAACAAACCTAATATGTATTCTGGACCATCAATGAGGGGGCATGAAACAGTGAACAAAACCACAGGATACCAAATTTCTTGACCAATCATAGAACTGAATTTTTTTATAGACACAATGGCCGTATTTGAATATGTGAATCGTTATTTAATTTGAAATTTTTAATCATTTACAAATAAAAACATGCTATATTATAATAAAAAATTCATGGTTAAAAGGGTGGTTGAAAGAACAACACAAGAAATACTGGAAGAATACGACTGGGCAAATACATGGGAAGAAATTCATAAAAGAACCATCAGAAAAAGTAGCGAAAGAACTGCTCTCAATGAGCAGGAACAAACTGCGCACCATTACGGGGCTACTTACGGGACACTTTCCCACAAAGGAGCACCTAAACAAAATAGGGCTGTACAACGGAGACCTTACATGCAGAAGATGCAAAAAGGATACCGAAACAGCTCTGCATATACTATGCAACTGTGAGTCGCTGGACCACAGAAGGCAGAAACTTTATGGTAGAACCCAAATGACTCCAGAAGACTTCTACAACCAGCTAAGAACCTGTATGAGCTAATACAGGGAACGGATTGGCTGAATAGGTTGTAGTCAGAACACTAGGAGTATCCACAATAAGCCCAGGAGGCTGAGGTGGTACCGGCGAAAGGACGGCTCCGAAGGGAAAAAAAAATATATATGTTTGTGAAGATGGAGCCCAACTTTGTACTT
>CAJUYI010000403.1:22637-49525 GCA_910591695.1 Galerucella pusilla
TCTTTGTCGTATTCGGTGGATCTAGTATTTAAAATAAGCAGATGTAGCAAAAAAAATTTCGTATACTCCACCGATGTCACTTTCTTGACTTTCTTTATTTCTTCAAATTCAACTTTCACAACACAATACTATACACGTCTTTCTTATCAGGCTCAAATCTCCTATAATTCAAAACTAACTCACTAACGTCAACTGTCTCGCTTTTTATGCTTTCCAGATGTTGTAGATCTAGACAGTTTTTGATCTTTCGATGATATTTATAGACTTTTTGATCATAGTTCTTAATGATTCCAGATGCTTGCCTTCTTCTTTTTTTATAGACCTTTACGCATCGTCAGTACAGGTTCGACGTAACCGTATTATCTAAAGGATTGTATCCTTACCTTGTATTGTCCGTTTGAAAAATGCCTTGCAAGCCTCACACGAAGCTACTCCATAATGAAATCCAGATGCCACGTCCCCGCAAACGAGACATAGCCGTCTAGGAGAATCTTCTTCTTTAATCTCGCCCTAAAAAAACGTAACTTCAAAATATATTATATATTGCTGCGGTATGTGAGGAAATGCTCAAAACCTTTCAACATACATTCTCGGCTATAAATGTCAGCATGTATCTGATACGAATAAATAACTATTCTATTGGCTGTATAGTTTCACAGCTATGTGTACAAGCCAGGCGATGTCCTATGTGCTTTAAAATATGCACAACTGTCGGATTTGTAAACCAAAATATTTAGAAAAAAGACATCATCCTACTTTTCAAAACATCTATTATGTCCTTTATATATTTTAGGCCTTATTCTATTTCATTATTAGAAGAATTAATTGAATCCCAAAGTAGATTCATTTCGAAATAATTTCGTTCAGATTTTTGTTTTATTGCAGGTTGTTTGTGGCTAGATACAGTTTTAAAGTAAACTTTACCGCGATAAAGGACAGGATTCGGCACTTTACGGTTTAAGGCGACTTTATTATGAAATCAATTTATTACTTAAAGGATGCTTTTTGGTTTAAAGTATCCTTTAAAAATGATTATGATTTAAAAACTGGACAGTAACAAAAATAAATAGCGTAGAACGTCTTGATGCTTCGCAAATTCATTCGCTCATTGCTTCGATTTAAAAAAAAAGTATTTAAAATATTCCTGTATTGAATAATGTATGGACATGTCTAGACTACCGTCTAAACATTAAAAAAAAAAGAACAGTTTGGAAATGTATCAATTGACTTACTTCTATGTTTCCTATCCCTGAGTCTGTATGAGGTTGAGTTGTTGATGAACAATACTGCCGTTCGGGACTAGTTGGTGATCTAATATTCCTTTCATAATTTTTTTCGTGAAAATCTACCTGTAAGAGTTTACTACGGTTAAAAAATATAAATACATTCTGCCAAAAAATGCTGTTTTTTTGAAAAAATAGGGGTTTTAAAGGAGACATTTACCTTTTTAAAATACAATTCAGATTTCGCACCAAAACGCTAGAATAGTAATAGCGTCTCTATGACATCACACATCTGTAAATACTTCGAACTTCGAATATTCCACACAGTTTTCAAATTGAAAATTTATTTTGATTACTAATTTGAATTATTTTGTAAGATAGTCATGTGTAACGAGTAAATATAATTTAAACGATGCAAAACTAGAAAATACCTAAAAAGTTCGAACGTTATACAAAAGGTTGACGTTACACGTTTGTAATCCGTGTTTTAGCTAAGATGGCGGATTGTCATATTTTATATTTTTACTGAAATAAATAAAATTCCAATTGTAATGTAAAGTACCTAAGTTATTGCTTTATAATTTTTGTAATCTATACAATTTTTTCTTTTATTCTTAGTGACTGTTATCATGCCTATTGTAACATCTCCAGCAACACCGAACAAAATGAATGGAAAGGAAACAATAGATAGCCTATAAAAAGCACGTGAAGAAATATTCTTTTTTATGCAGTTCCTAGTCTGCAAGTGATAAAGCTATAATCTTTCTTTGGAATCAACACTAGTTCCATCTACTGGTTGATTCCAGAACTGTGTTGGAATATATTTCCTAATAACAACATTGACCTGCGCATCTTGTTTATCACCTACCTCTGCTTTTTCCTAGATACAATCAATTATCAAAATTGCTTTCATGTAATAATAAAACAATTATTCCTTTACCAAAATAAAATATTTGATTACATGACACTGTGTCAAGATTTCACTTTCCACAGCACACTAATTATCAAAAGAAACTTTTCACAGACCAAAAAATTGGAAAAATTTTAAATGCAAATTTTGTGAAGCTTGGTACGTTGGAACAAAATATTCTGAACAAATTTTTCAAATATTTTTTTTTCGATATATCTAACGCGAAGCAAAATATCGAGGTATGGTCCTGTTTGTGAAATCGTAGTTGACCGAATTAGGAGTTCAGATTTCAGTTATTTATTTCACAAATGTGGCCATCAACATGTATGACTACAAAAATCCGAATCTGTAATACGTCAAACAACGTAAAATGGGGATGTCTTCATTTACAATGCGACACACTGTATATTAGGGTGATTTTTGGAGGACAAATTTTATTATTTTCGCTCCCGATTCAAAATCTTGTTGGAAATGTCCGAAAAATAATTCCCTGAAAATTTGAGCTCTAAATATTAACTCGAAGTACTCGCTGAAAGCGTTAAAATATTTCCCATTTAATATAGAATGTAGAAAACTGTCAAAGGCGAGCTAACTTTTTTACCAAATAGCGTTAATAAAAAATAATAACCGATTTGGAAAGGTGGATGAAAAATAAGTTCATATATGTACTTTTAATTTGCTTAAATTTGATCTGGTTTAATAAAAAAATTGATATTTATGTTTAAAAAAGTCGACCTCCATTTTCATACCACTTTCGAATACTGTCAACAGCATAGAAGATAGCAAGGCGGGTAGGAACACAGAAAGTTTAAAAGTTAAATCTGAAGTAGGGTGGTTCGACTCGCCGGTGTGGTGAAAGTTTGTTTTGGTTTTTTGTTCTTTTCCACAATTTTCGTCTAAAAAACATTAAATTTAAAATAAAGCAGTTATTTGTTTCAAAAATTGTAAAAAAAAGAACTAAAAACAAAAAATAAATTTCACCACAGCGCCGAGTCGAAGCGCCATACTTCAGTTGAAACTATTAAATCCCCCGTGCTTCTACACGTATGGCTAGTGGTTGTATGAAAATGGAGTTAGACTTTCTTAAACATAACTATCAATTTTTTTTATCTTAGAGAGAATTTAAGAAAATTAAAAGTGCATTTGAACTCATTTTTCAACGACTGGGTTTACAGAAAAAATATGAATGACAAACTTGTAGGAAATTTAGTTTCCTTTTAAAAAGTTGAATCGCCATGATTGATATATGTTGAGATTTAAGGCATGAATATTTTCGCTTCATGAAGTTTTTCAGAATTCACCAATCTAACTTTTTATACATGATGATTTTCAACTGCTTATATCAATCTTAGCGATTCAACTTATTGAAGCTTTTTAAAAAGGAACTAAATATCCTACAAGTTTGTCATTCACATTTTTTCTATAAATCCAATCGTTTTCAACTTCAAAAAATGAGAATTTTTCAACAAAATCTGATTGAATGATTGGTACCATATCAGGTGCAGATTACACTAAGCACTTTTGAAGAGCTATCGGTTCATAGTAAATCCCATTTTAGAACAATCTGATAGCATTAAATACGGCTGAGATATAGATATTTAAAAAAAATCATCGAAGTTTACGAGTATTTTGAATGGGAAATATTTTAATGCTTTCAGCGATTACTTAGAGTTAATATTAGATTAAATTTTCAGGGGATTATTTTTTGAGCATTCCAACAAGATTTTGAGCCGGGATCGAAAATAATAAGTCTTAAAAAAGCACCCTACTGTAATAGCAGTTTTTTGAAGATTTTGGGTGTAGTTTTTTTTACGATAAATCCCAAAATATTGGCAAAGTTAAGCTAGCTAGTTCCAATATTCCAATTTTAATTATCTCTGATAGACCCATACGTTATCATTTTTTTTACAAATTATGTTATTGGAGTTATTATTGTAATTATTATTAATATTATTATTGGGTATTAACAATAATCCAACCTCCAAATTTTTTATTTACAATTTTTGTCAGGTAATTATTATTTAAAGTAAAGCTTTATCGTTTGTGCCTATTTCATTAGAACAAATGATTTTGGCTTTATGCTATAGTGATTTTACTTTACATCTTTTTACGCTTAAAAAATGATTGGACTAAAAATTTAAATATCTCTTGTATGTGTTGACAACATGTATTAATTCAAAAGAGGTCTACTCTGAGGCGATAAAATAAATTAAGCTGAATAATAACAATTTTGCGGACACAATCTGAAAAATAGACTATTTTTCCAATACCGATAAACCTGGTCAGGACATTAGATCACAATTATGGATAAATCTAGAATCGAATAAAATTCAATTCAAAAATTACACGGACAAAAATTTATACTCACTTCGCTATTTGAAGACTTAATACTACTATCATTTAAAACTGTCGTCGTTGTAGGGGAATACATGTCGCTGTTAGACGGTGAACAATCTTGAAATCCATCCAGTTCTTTTTTTATGTGAGGAACGCAACCAGTCGATACTTCCCCATCCAGAGTGTCCGTCATCATAGAGACCTGGAATCGAAAGGAAATAATGAAATTGAGACAAATCGACCTTTTTATGTATTTTAATTTGTCGAAACGAAATTGGTTCATGGATTGCTGGTGGTCTAACAATTGAATAGGGCGTTAGGAAATGTTTTCCACACATTTTTTGTCAGGAAATTTAATGGAAAAGAACGAGTGTCTAAAGTTTCACGTCCGTTTCAAGGCTGTTTTACGTATTTTCCAATCAGATTCAGATATTGTCATTTTGATTAGGTACTTATTTGACCATTCCAAAACCTTTGAAAATAATTCCCTAACTACAATGCAAATTATTCTGGATCTTGTCCGATAAATAAACAGTTCATATTCTAATACAAGGTAAGTTGAATTTTGTATCCAAATAATTTCACTTTCATCATAATCCACACTTGAATTGACTAGTATTAGAACTACGATAAATTAAAAAATATATACTGGTAATTTTTTAAATGAAATTCGATTCATATAAAAATATAATAGCCAGTTAGAATTAATATCATTACCTTAATACACAAACATGGTACGAGTTTAAGACATGCCAATTAAAACAACATAAGATAAATTTTATTATAATTTATATGGATGATGCATAGTTTAAAGGCGTGGACAACTGCACTTATTGATAGAAAATAAGTTAATCTGGTCATTAGGAATTTGAATGGAAGAAAAGATACAACATCGAGGGTGATGAAAAAACCGGACCTGTAGTAGTGGGTACCGTACGATGTAGATGTTTTTCTTTTTGTACATTTTTTGGGAAATCAAATCACAATCTTTTTTATAGTTTTAATTCAATGTTTCGTGCACGTTCCGGTTCCGGATACCGTTATCAAGAATAAAATTCTGGTTCCTATCTGACACTACGAAATTTGTTGTAAAATTTTCCAAGGTCCATTTACAGTAGATCATATTCTTGGTAAAATGTGAAATGAAATATTTTTCCACTACTATAATGTGAAGTTGACAATTATTGCTTCTTCTATCCAACCGAGAAGTTGAATTTCTCTATTAGCGGTTAATAATGTTTTCTATTATTAAGCTAGGTCAATAATGCATAAATTCAAATAAATATTTTGAGAATCCAGGTTTAGTAGTTGAGAAAAAAACTTGTGTAACATAATTTGGTATAGCCAGAAAATTGTCTTTACCTGGAGCGAAAACAGACAGTGTACTTGTCAGTCAGACGACGGGGTAAACGCTTCTCGTGGAGCGTTTGTGAGCGCTGTGGTGTATGATTATAGCTCTTACAATCAAGGAATATTTTGGCATTAAAATAGTGTATAATGTCAATTATTTTTTGTCTTAAATTTGGCTAGTAGTGGAAAAGTTGTATATACACCACGGTGGCGAAGACATGTATAAGCCTCGAATCTTATTCCACTCGCGAAATATTCACTTTTGTTGAGGTAGCAAAGTTGTTCATTATTAATCAAGGTGGAAAAATACAGTGCCTACTTGATTAGAATTAAATCTCAATCCATTTGGCAGAACGTGAAGTTAACTGATTCAAATACAAAATGACTTGGTTGGAATATGATAGTTTGTTAAAAATAAAACAACAAACATAAAAAGGTGTTAGTAAAGATTGAGATAATAAATATTTTTTAGTAAATAAATACAGAACTGATATGTTGTCAGTTGTATCATAATAGCTGTGTGAAACGGATGGTAATCCCTACCAATCGCTAGGCAGCAAGGTATAGGAATGGGATCCAGTGAAATGCACGGTCCAGGAACGGTTTTATTGGGATAGCACTTTTTTGCTTATATCGGAAATATTGTTAATAAAACGTTTGGTGTTAATTTTTTTGTGATATAATTACTTTTGTTATAAAATAGGTCTAAATTAGTTTTGTGATTTTGTGTATTGAAGTGTGTTGATTAACAAAAATTCCAATGATAAATCATAAGAAAACTTGGATAAAAACTCATGATACCATTCTCATAACGCAGGTGAGATTGATTATTGGACATTTCTTATTTTAACATAGTTAACCAAATTTGACTACATTCTGATGAAACTACATCCACATTTTGTTGTATTATAAAGCACTTTCTTAGATTTTTTGCCTTTTATTATTGGCTTTTACAAAATTATGCACACCGAATCCCCCATTGAATATGATGCTCATTATCTCAAAATATTAACAAGGAACATACGAAAGATTAATATGTTATTTACCATGTTTTCTGAAAGTTATTTCCTAAATAAACGTTTTGATGTAATCTAGAATGAAACAACTGAATCAGGAAAAAGAATGGTGAATTTTCATTCATTCCATTGAATAACTTTGAAGCTATTCATTTTAAAAATTATAAGAGAAATGTATTCAAGACTTTCGGAATAAACTCTTTCATTTGATATTAAATAATTTTACTTTTTTCTGTATTTCTTCATATACCTAGTAGTGGTGAATGGGAATGCTGACTCAATAAAAGTGTTATAACTTTTGTTACACTTTATGGATTTTGACAAAATCAGTATCATTTGAAAGGGCAATGCCTGGGAAAATATCATCGTTTTATTCCAGTGGATTCAATGGTCGCTGGGCGGCAGGGATTGAACAATTTTTTGTGTGGTAACTTCGAATGCGACACTGAATTTTTTAATCAATAATTTGAAAAAGTATAATATTTAAAAAAAGGTAAATACCGCATAACGATATCTGTTTTCTAAGCTTCTTGAAAAAATTCTCTGTGTACAATGTCCTGTCTTTTTGTCCATACCAGAGTCGAGTACGTGAACATTTGCGTAACAGCACTGGGAAATAGGATAATTTGGGTATTGGTCCAAAATAATGAGATTAATAAATTTTAACTACCACAAATTGCTTACTCACTAATATACCCTCGGTGAGTCTTGGCCTACACCTGCCGATATAAAGGAGATGTCTCCCAGTGACCTGTCCACCTTCCTGAGAAGGACAGGATGGACAATGACCTAGGAGGACAACTCCTCGGGAGGATGTACAATGGGTCACATGTGGCCTAAGTGCTGTGAGCCTACACACTCACCCTCCCTACTCTACAGATACAGATACCCCACTAATAGTCGGTAAATATCAATTCAAGAGAGTTTGTCAACTTTCAAGGTATTGGGTTTGAGAAAATGAATGATGAATTGAATTAATTCGTTTTCTGGAAAAAATGTACCTATGGGAATTATAAAATATACATTATGAAGGATGTAGGTGGTAACAAAAAACAGTTTCAAGTTAAATAGCCAAAAAAATATTCCAATTAAGCTCACACATTGAAAATGCCATTAAATGGTACTAAAATGGTACCATGGCAAATAATTCTTTGTAGTATACCAGTGAGCTTAACAAAAAAGTTGTCGATTTGAAATTGTTTCGTTTTTGTGTACTTTTAATTTTTTCGAAACATTTAAAATATTAAAACTATTCATTTATTATATTGTCTACCATAGTATAACATCCCCTTTATATTTAATAACAGCCATAATTCTATGGGGCATGGGGTCAAATATGTTCTGGTAGTGCTCTGGACCGAAATTATCCCAAATTTCTGGCAGCCTTTGTTTTAATTCCGTGACATATCAATAGCATGTTTTCAAACTATAAGGTGAATCAATTCAAGAAACCTCACTGACACCAGTAAAAGTTACTAGATTAAGAGGGTGTTCAGAAAGGGTCGTCTCCAGACTTTTCGAACCAATTGACAATTACGTATTGTATTACTCGCAGGTGTCGTGTCCAATGAGATATCAATGCAAGTCTAGAATTCGAATCATTGGCCACAGGCAATGGCGAAAGTGGTAACCAAATGTCACATTATTGTTAACAAAATGCAAGGTTATCATAATTAATTCATGTCAAACTTGATGATAAATAAATATGTAGAAAATGCTGCTGTATGTTTAAATTGTTCTATATTTACATTTACTAAAAGTCAACAGAAGGTTTGATATCGAAAAATAATGTACTGTAATATGAGTAAAACTTGATGTGAAAATATTTACAATAATGAGATTTTACTTGGAAATTTATATTATCAACAAAAAAAAATATGCATGGATTTTGTTCATCAAACTGAATAAATAATAAAAATAGCAACTTGGTTGGTATATAATACTTATTAAAAAATATAACACTATACGTAAAAAATGTGTACTTTTTTTTTTTATTCTGTTATTTAACGTCGGTCTATTTCTGCGACTGTGGCTAATCACCGACGCCGGGACACTCTATCCCTAACCGGAAATTTTGGCGAACCCACTAGTGTTCCAACCAGTGGTAGCGTTCTTTAACGAGCCCAACATCCATGGACTCGGGACCTCGGTTTTACGTCTCCTCCGAAAGACGGCATATCTACATTATTAAGTCGTGCTCATTGGTATAATGCCTGCGAGCTGTGATATGCTAGTCCGCTGCTGCAGGCTGTACGGGCCCCATACGATGGTTTTCCCTGGCATGGTCGTCACCCATCCAAGTACTAACCATGTCCGACCTTGCTTTACTGTAATTATCGCATCGAACGCGTTCCACTACAGTGCTGGGTCGTCGCCCAAATGTGTACTTAGGTAACTAATAAAGATTTGAGTAATAATATCATCAGATAAACACAAAACTGACTCCTATCGCTATCAGTTGTATCTAAATAGCTGTTTGAGACGGGCGGCAATCTGACTAATCACTAGGATGCAGAAATGCCAACAAAAATCAAATCGCTCCTCTTAGTTTAAAAATAAGGTGTTTTCATTTCATACCAAAGTGTGTCTATTGGTGAAATACTACTTGAAATACACTGTAAAAGTAAAATAATGATTTTTACGAGGATTTTTAGGCATTCTTGCTGCTCCGTCTTGCTGAAAAGTGAAGTTTTTTCTTTCGTACTCATCTAAAATATTCAGATACTTTTTCTTTATTGCCAATTTCAGTTTTTTTGTGCCGATTACAATGTGCGACGAAGAACACGAGCAAATGATCAATCTGAAATTTCTCATTGAATAAAAAAAATCATACTGAGTGCTATGAGTTGCTGTGAGAGACCTGAGGTTCTGGAGGCCGAGGAAGCTCCAAAGATGACCAACGTCCAGTTCGACCTGTCATGAGGAAATAAAGAAGATAGTTCCAAAGTCTATGGATAGATATGGATCGGTTGAAATCAAGAGCAATCAGGTTGAGCTATGTACCTCACTCTACTGGAATTTTAATGGATTAGAATGCAGGTGATGTCCGCCGATACTATGGAACCGTCTATTAGGATAACTACTCAAAAAAGTAGGCACTTTCATCTTCATATGAGAAAACGTCCGTACACATCTTTGGTATAATTGACAAAATATATTTTGACAATTTTATCGAAAATAGTTGAGAACAATTTTCTCAAAATTCCCGCAATTTTAAAACAAATCCTGAGCTAACATATTATTATCTTATAGCAATAGTGTATGTTTTTAATGAGATATAACGCTACAAAGTTAATTATTGATTTATAAATGTTTGTAAAAACTAAATTAGGTATATTCAAGATGTTTATAATAAAATTTTATGAATTAAAAGTGAAACATTTGGTGCAGTTGTTATAGGATTAGAAAAAAAAATATTAGGGGGGAACGAGGAGTAAAGGAAGTATCGACGTTGGCCTTGCACTTGAACCGACTGAGAAACAAGAAAACAACACTTGCAGTCAAGGTCGACTAGTTTTGGTATTTTATTTCTTGACCAGTCGAAAATTATTGTGCATGCACAAATGCAATATAAAATTATGATATTTTGTATTTAATCCATCTTTTGCCTTTAGTTTGGCTAATTAACACTCTTCCGTGTTTCACTAAAAAGTATGCAAAGGAAAAAATAGTTTTTAATTTTTTCCTCTACTCGAGTCAGAAAAATGAAATTGATTGTACCTGAGCTAGACACAAGAAAAAACTTAATGAACAACTGCTAAAACACCACCAAATTTGTACAAAATGGCTTCGTGAAAAATAACTAAGTGCTTCAAGAGGTTGGAGAAAAGCAGTACTGGTGTAACACTGGATTTGTATCAGGTTAGGACTGATGATAAACCGACAAAGGACAGAAGTTCTGAAATCAAGATTTTAGCACAACAAAAGAGCTATCTATCACCACCAACCAGCTACATTTTTCTACAAAAGGTCTAGGTCTCTAGGCCTGTTAGACAACGTAGATCATACCTGCTATACTAACATTTGTTTGGAGATATTCTTCGAAGGATGTATGAAAGCCTTTAAATGTACCCATCCTGGTAAATTATGCCAGGGTGGCCAGGGATCCACACCTGCAATACTTTATTGAGTTCCCCTATTGAGGTGAGAGCTAAGTGCTTTCAAAGCTGCTTGGCTGTTCGAGAAAATGTTTATTGTTCTATGTATGAAATTGGCTTGCTCCAATCTCTCCACACATAAAACAATAGCATAAATTTCCCCCCAAAATACGGTTGCATAGGATACTAGAACGGTTGAAATTTCTGTCCTATGTCTGCGTCCTATACACCTGCACCAGAACCCGAGGGTGTTTTTGAGCCATCAGTGTACCAAAAGCTCTCTTAATACTTCATCCTTGCGGGAGACCCATTCATCTCTATTTGGAATTAGGACGGTATAAGGGCAGGTCCAGTGGCGGATTTGCCATAAGGCCCAGTAGGCCCGGGCCTAGGGCGGCCAGATACGAAGGGCGGCAATCGTGCCAAAAAAACTCAGTGATGATAACAAGAAATAACTCAAATGCAAAGTATCTCAAAATATTTTATAGGCTCGCGTACCGTACGTATGATTATAATCTTCCTAAATCACTATTTTTGAGTATTAAAGTATAAATACTTTCGTACATCGTGCTTAAAAAATAGTTCGTACGTTTAGTTTAATATTAGTGATCTAGGAAGAATACCTATCCTATTGTTATTACAAAAACAACTCAGCGGTGTCGCGCGAACATTCTAGAAAGCTCTACACGACGCTCGAATGCGTGCGCGCGCCGCCCCGCAGGAAGGATCTAGAAACGGTGCAAGCGCGACGGAAATACGCGCGACGTTCTTGTTTGCGCAGAGTTAAAAACTATTTACGCACTACAATGACGGAGCAGAGGCTAAACGATCTTGCTTTGCCTAACATAGAAGCTGATTTTTTAAGGAAATTGGATTGCGAAGATTTAATTAATAATTTTGCTGCGCTTAAGTGCAGACGACGAGTTTTGTAACACATTGTAAAACCTTTATTTTATTAAAAAGGAAACCTAAAACCATTTTAAATGTTTTATTCAAATTTCCAATCATCCCTGGCCTCGGAAAATATTATAAACTAGCTTTATAAGCTAGCTTTTAGTTAACAATTTTCTGAATCAAATAAAAGTGGCAATAAAGTAAATTCATGAATTATGTATCTAGTCTCTAATGATCGGTGCTGAGAAAAGGGCGGCACATGGCCTGGGGCCTAGAGCGGCTAGGACTGCAAATCCGCCACTGGGCAGGTCGTAGTTTACTGTAGGAGACATTATGTCAGAGGTCATTCCCAGAATACTGCTCCGCTCTCTATAAGCTTATTTTGTGCATTTAGAAATATGCGCAATTCTGTATGTTGTCCATCTAGTATCCCTTTCCCGAAATATATGGAAAGGAGGAAGGATTTCCACAGCTGCTGACGATGTGGTACTGATGGCACCAGTAAGACAAGCCTGTCTCTGTAAACCAGCTTTGCTTGAGCCGTTCGCTGTAAACCTTTTGAGCACTAAGCAATAGCCCCATTCTGTAATTGATCTGACAATCACCATATATCCAATAGATTTGTTTGGGTCCCAAGCCCCAAGATTTTCCACAGATCCTGCAACCTGTCCACAAGGATAGTCTGGCCCAGGGGGTGGAAACTTACTCGTGAAAAAAGCTATACACAATTTTCAGAGACATCTGTAGTTGTCATGAGTTATGATTGAATATACATAGTCAAGTTTTTGAAACTTTAGTTCTTTACGTCAGGTTATGTTTGAGCGACCGGGGGTCGCGACGCAAAAGATCTGACCGTTACGCGTTACGTTACGTTATGTTACGTAGCTTCGTTATGTGCCTTGCTTGCGTGCTTGTGCTCTCTCCTTAGTCTCTCTCTCGTTTACGAAGCAGCGATTCATATGCTCCGGCCGGGATTCGAACCCGGGCTGCCCGCGTGGAAGGCGAACCACCGACGCTATATTAAAATTCTATGCAAAGCTGGTATTCGCAGTGCTGGTGATCTACTTGAATTTGTTCGGATAAACTATTTTTTCCATAATTTTTTTGCGCGATTGATCTTTTTGTTTATTTACAGCATCGGCTGTCAAAATGACATGGGGATTAAGGGGTCTAGCACATTCACTTTTCGAAATACAGGGTGTTGAAATTTTGAAAACTTGAATGTTTTAATTCGATAACTTTAAAATGGATGGATAAATTGATTTGACATTTGGCAGGTTGTTTTTAAATGTAAAAGGGCATATTTTGATAGAATTAGTAGTTTGTGCAACTAGTGTGGATATGATGGCCATATCGCACGAGGACGAAGTTTGAGCACGACGCCGTAGGCGGAGTGCTCAATCGTTCATGTGCGATATGGACAATCCACACGAGTCGAACAGCATATTTTTTTTACGACCCACTTAAGAAAAAATCTAGAAAATAAAAATTTCTATAAACTGTAATATAACATCAAATTGAAAATTTAACAATTCAATTTCAATTTTTTTGTGGTAAACGTACAGTTCTTGAATGTCCAATTTGTATAATGCTACGGTTTCCCTTTTTAAATATACGATGCTGTTATAAGTAGATGTTGTTAGCCGGACTCCCTGATGAAGGGTACCGTACTGTTATCTGTAATAATGAATATTCTGATAAATATTTCAAACTTCTACCTGTTGTCGTTATTAATATCAAGCAGAATAATTATTTAAAAATAAAATTAACCATAAAAAAAAACTTGCTCACGGGGAATCGAACCCGGGCAGAATAATTATTTAAAAATAAAATTAACAATAAAAAAAAACTTGCTCACGGGGAATCGAACCCGGGTCTACCGCGTGAGAGTCTGGTATGCTTACTACTCGACCACCAAAGAATATTCAAATCATTTATCTATAACGTCAAATGTTATTACATAATTTTTGCTTAAAAGGATCTAAAGTTCCTACCGTGTGTCCCGCGACACGTTCTACCTTTTTTTTCTCAAAGATGGCGCTGCTTTCGTAAATAACTGAAATTTTGCGTTAGTAGCACACATGAAATGGTAGGATTGGTAAGATTTTTGAGCTGTTAGCTGTTTGTCTAATTGTCGGCCATTACTTGGCGTTGTTTGTGAATGTAAACACGTGTTTGTTTGTATCGAGTTTCATTTTGTTCTTGTGTTTTTGACTATAATTATAAAATGGCATTTGTTCGTTGTTGTGTTTCACAGTGCACTAACAGAGAAGCCCAACGGTTAGTTATATTAAGAGTTTCATTATATTCATTTTAATAATAAATTAAATCGGTATGAATATTTTAAACTTTGTTTAACATATTTACAGGCATTATATTCCTGCGGATGAAAGAATAATGGACCTGTGGCTTGGAAGGATTAATAATCCAACATTATTCGATCAGCCCAGAAATATTTTAGGAGGAAAAGCAGTTTGCAGTATTCATTTTGAAGATATTTGTGAAGAAGGAAAGAAACTTAACAACTTTGCACTTCCTACTTTACATTTACCTGCTAGGTTTTTTCGTCTCATTTTATTAGAA
Organism: Galerucella pusilla; assembly: GCA_910591695.1. Taxonomy (NCBI): domain Eukaryota; kingdom Metazoa; phylum Arthropoda; class Insecta; order Coleoptera; family Chrysomelidae; genus Galerucella; species Galerucella pusilla. The sequence goes on from CAJUYI010000403.1 coordinate 37,048, forward strand.
TTAGAATAACACGTAGGTATTTTTTTCAATTTCCACAGAATTTAAGGAAGATAACAATAAAGAAAATTGCTTCGCATTTCCCACCAAGGCTGTTATTGAAACTCTACCAAAAATAAGAGGTAATTACTGTTAATTTTTTTAACTTACAATTGTTGTTGTAAAAATCCTAAGGAATTACCGATTAATTGACCGCATTCATGAAAAAGATGCCCCGCCAAAAAAAATGACATTTTGAAGAGGAACCAATTACTTCACATTTTGTAGATACTTTTGAAGGGGAGCCAAGTACTTCACATTCGATATGGCCACGTTTAACTATGAAAAGCCCAAGTATGTATTGATTATAATTGAAAAATGGACTTTTGATTATCAACAATAGGTATATTATTAATAATGCTTAAACGTTAGTTCTTTAATATGCTTCTTTCTTCGGTAATAAAGTAATAGAGATGGAGATGAAAGTTTACCAAGCACCTCTAATAATGTAACTGTTGTTTCTTATGCTTCAACAACCAAAGGGAGCGATTTATGATTTGTGTTTAACTGTACTGTCACTATAAACAATTATTATAATAACCAATATTATGGAATTAAATGTTGTACAATAAAATTATTAAAAATATCTATTGTTGATGTTGTTCAAGTATTATTAATAATAAGATTATAAAACAAGTACAAGTAGGTCGTAGGTAAACGTAAACGTAACTCGTGTTGTGGAGCATTTTACGCACTCACAGAATTACTTTTCCATTCGTGCGTAAAATGCTCCTTACCACACACGTTATATACGTAATATACTATTATTTACAATGTTTTACCTTCAGCAAACCAGTCACAAATAAAAAATGAAGAATGATTTTATTGTGTTAATTTGTTTAATTTTTTGGTTAATCCATATATTAATATACTTCTAATATTTTTTAGAAGCACAAGCACAAGCATGTCGTAGAACTAGAAACAAAAATTTCGAGGTCAGTAAGAAAATACAAAATCTCTGAAGGTTGGCAGATAGAAGAAAAATTGCATGCGGCCAAATTAAAAGAAAATTAAATTTATTAACTGCCAACCAGGGCAACATTAATAATATATTTAGAAATTTAAACTCAGCGACAAAAAATTTTATCAATAGTCAAATAAAAATTAAAAAAAAGAAATCAAGAGGGAGGAGATACACCACAGATGATAAAATTTTAGCACTTTCATTAGCTAAGAAAAGCGGTAAATGTTTATGGGTACTTATCTAGTTTATTAGTTTACCTTCAAGAAAAACTCTTTCCAAACTACTTAAACAAATTCCTTTTTCCTGTGGAATTTACAGAACATTTTTAAGTAATTTGCAAAAAGCAGTAAGTAAACTGGGTGAACTAGATAAATACTGTGTCCTTATGTTTGACGAAATGTCAATTCAGCCTGGAGTGTAATATAATATAAGCAAAGACTGTGTTGATGGCTTTGTAGATTTTGGTGGCTCTGTTTGCAGATCATGTCCTTGTGTTTATGATAAAGGGTATGAAAATAAAATGGAAGCAGGTTGTATGTGTCTCTTTTTATGAAAGTTTTACGCCAACACCTACCTTAAAAAGATTAATCAAGGAGATAATTCGAAGCATTAGAAATATAGGACTTTCTGTAGTTGCTACTATATGTGACCATGAAAGTACCAATCAGGCTTCTATAAATGCAGTATTGCATGAAACGAGAGAGCATTGTTTAAGAAACAATATTGATAATCGATATCAAGGGTATCTTGTAGATAATTTAGAAGTAATTCATGTGTATGACTGTCCACATTTATTAAAAAATATAAAAAATAATTTATTGACTAAAGATCTACACTTTACCCAAGATGTCATTATCAAAAAAGCCTCCTGGTTACATATAGTGGATCTTTATAGAATGAATCGGAAACAGGGACCATACAACCAGTTCATCAAACTGACTGATGAACACATCTTACCGGATAAAATTTAAAAAATGAAGGTGAAGAATTGTACACAAGTGCTCAGTCACACAGTAGCAGCTGCAATGCATGCTCGTGCAAATATTGCTACTGAACTGGACTCTTCATCTTCATTTTATATTGAACCCAAATCCTCCGAGGCCGCCGACCTTCTCCTGAAATTTGATAAATTATTTGACAGTGTCAATGGTAGATCGTTATCACCTCCTGATGGGAGGCAACAACATCGCTTTTTGGAATGACTGTATTCCTTTCCTACAATCCCTTTACTACACCACACCTGATAATCCTAAACCAACAACAATCCCTTCCATAAAAAATTGGATTTTTTCGATTCGTAGCTTCTTATACGTCTGGAAACTTCTACAACAAAAAAGTTTTAAATATATGGCACCAAGAGCGTTTAATCAGGACCCAGTTGAAAATTTCTTTTCTTGTGTAAGAAGCTACGGATCACGAAATCCAACCTGTTCCTCATTCATATCCACAACTAAGTCACTCATTGTAAATAATTTCACCTCACCATACTGTATGGGTGCTAATTGTGAGGAGGATGAATCACAAGAGCTACTAGACAATCTCAAATCATTTATCGAAGAGCAGGAAGAAGGTGAAATTTACCCAATTGTAAACGAACCTGTTTATCAATCAAATGACACTCAATACAATGACAGCAAATTGGACTTAGCTACTCCATATGTAGCCGGGGTAGTCATAAAAAAATATTTAAAAAATTTAACTGTTTGAACTGCAAGAATGGGATGGGTGCATCAAGTTCCCTTGTTGAAAATACTTTAATTCGAGAAAGAGAAAATAAGCCTGGCGCTTTAATGCACTCATCTATAGTCAATTTTTGCAGTTGTTTAAAAACAAAAACAACGTTTGTTATGTTGAAATGCTACCCCGGTACATATTGAGGTACATTTTAAAAAAAGGTCTGTGGCAATTGAAATTCTTCCTAAGCTTACCCCCTACTTTCCACACACTCACACTAAAAAATTTATTTTTATTCAAACTCATAGTTCACAGGGAAGAAGCATCACGTTTGAAGAAACCAATGTCTCATTTTTATAAACAAAATTTAAACAAAGAATCTGAAAGGAATGAAAACACAAAAATAAAAACAAATGAAAAAATATAACATTAAAACAAACAGTTATAAAACTCTTCAGAGCAAAAAACCCCAAATTCGCATCACAAAATCTGCAGGGTAACAACAAATTATTCCCTGCAGATTGGCCAATACATTAGAAAAATTAGGTAACGATAGTACTTAACGTTTGTCTTAGGTCATTAATGTCAGTGTTTATTAAAGACAAGCTAGTATTTGATCCGTTTTCGATTTTTCTCTTTTTAATTTCCAAATTATAGATTTTACTCTTAGCTGCCCTTTTTCTCTTTTTAACCAAATTATTTTTAATTGAATTTTCATTTTATTTTTCGAGAAAGTCTTTATATGTTCTGTGAGTCATTTTTATTGTAGTCGTAGTTTTTAGCTCCTAAAAAATGTTCATAAGATGCAAGTTTTTTAAAGTGACAAAAACTTTTTTCTGCTTACCTACTCGTTATTATGTTTATCGTAAAAGGATTGAATTAATTTATTTGCATTTTGTGCAGAATTCATGAATATTCTTGGGTCAAAACAGGTAATATACTTTGCCAAATTATATTTCATGCATGATCTTTCAGCAATTTTTTTTACTGCTGCTACAAGAAATTTTTGACATTCTTTCCAAAATCTTACTAGTTCTACTTCAGAAACCTTTAGTATCATGTCCGAGTTAGCTATCTCTTTTTATTTCATAGGTATAAAAAATGATGAAAAAATGGTTAAAGTTTATGGGGAATGATCAATAATTTTATCTAAACTTGAAGAGGAAAGATCCATAATTATTTTCCAGGTAGGGGAAAAATTTCCCTGACATTTTTGGTTATTTCTGTTGAAAATGATGTTTTTCCTGACTTTTCCCTGACCATCTTTAAATTCCCTGACCATCTTTAAATTCCCTGACTTTTCCAGGTTCTCCAGGTTTTCCAGGTCGCTATGAACCCTGGCAGGGACCCTAAAGTGTTGTCGGGAGAACGTTTTAGGGTCTCTGCGCCGAATCCGGATTGTCAAAGACTGTCTGTGATGCTTGTGAGAACAGACCTAACTTCTTCTTTAGGGTAGGTACGTCACAGCATAAAAGGCGGACTATTTAAATCATCCAGAAGTTGAATTTTCAAATCGACATAAAAATCTGGTGAGAATAAAAACATTAGAAATTATTGATTCCCCATTATGATTTTGTCCACCATCAGTAACTATCAACATTGAGAAAACATCATATTTTTGTTAAGTTCAACACCTCATTGTTTAATGATTCAAACCTAAAAATCAAAGTTGTGTTTCATAGTGAATAGTGCTTTGAAAACTACAAAAGAAAGAGTAAGACAGTTCTTGATAATTCCCATTTCATACTGAAAAGCCTGTTCATATTCATTTTTATACAATATGTTTGTCTATATACTTTTTATGTTCGTCAAATTTTATTAAAGTTTACTATATTGTTGACGATCTACAGTTTATTATTCGATTTCAGTCCAATCCATACATGGCAGAAAAACTACCTACACCAATGTTGAGGTAGAAACGGCCGCAAAATATTCTTCTTACCATCTCGGCAGAATTTAAATACTGCCAAGAAAAAGTTACTCAGAACAACATGTTGCGAGTCGAAGAATTTAAGAAAGCAGATCTCCACGGATATCTTGGTATGCTTACAAATTGTGGTGGGCTTTATCTTCAACTGTTATGAGTTAACAATAGTATACCGGAAGACTGATGAGGACAAAAAATCATGGGCTCGAATAATGATGCGTGGAAAGCACAGAATGGTTCGTGTTTTTCTAATTGATTTTTACTGAGATAAGTAGCAAAGTTTCATAATGGTTAGATAAAAATAAATGGCTGAGGTTTAAGATCAATTTTATTAAAAAACATCAACTTTATGTTTAATTAATTTCTTATTACATAATAATATACTGAGCAATATGTGAATTATCTAAAATTTTGCGATATCGTCATAAAAATTCGACAAATATATAAGTGAAAATGCTTGTTCTGCAAATAATAATCTTTTGGATGTTATATAGCATTCGTCATTGTTTTCTACTAGTTTTTATATCAATTTATTGACTTATTTAAAATTAACAACAAAACAAGATTCAGGTTTATACCTACTTCAAATTATGTTGGGTATATTGAAAATATAAATAATAATGTTGTTCGTCTACATTTTGCAGTAATCGTCTTCAAACGTCGTTATTCCAGACCTTTGGATAGGACGAGGATCTCTACACCCAAGGACACAACCCCCTCAGTAATTCCAGAATAACACATGTTATTACTCGCTTTTTGAAATGAGACATTAATTAACGACAACAAAAATCTTGAGCTTAACTGGAATGGACTGGAAAGGGTAAGGATTGAACGTTGGTGTGTTACACTGACGGATCTAAAAATGATAGAGGAATAGGAGTTGGAGGTCATTTTTGGAAAAGTTTACATCCGCATTTCAGACGTAAATCTACGCTGTCGACACTTGTTTGCAAATGAACATCTAGGGGAGGTATAGAGGCCTTATATTCTCCAAAAATCCTTAGCATACCATCAGGTTAGATCCAGACTGGTCTGTGATTGCCTTTAAGCTTCAACCTCTCAACACTTGCAAACCCCAATAGGGTGACACTTGTGTGGGTCTCGGGACACAAGAACATTTTAGGCAACAAAATGACAGATTAGAGTGAGGTTCTGAAACTGCATTCACTGTTATGAGCCAGTATTTGGGATTCCAGAAAATGTAACACGTCAATATATGGGTATGTTTGTATATATGTATTCACCGACAACCTAGGAAGGGACTTGATTCTATAGAGGTCGCAAAGTCGACAATAAATATGGCTACAAGGAAGTGGGTAGCACATAAATCTATAGAATGGTGTGTAATCTCACCAGAACAGGACAATTTCATTATATCGGCAGGCTTCCACATAAGTTAATGTCCCTCTTCTATCCAATAGTCGATGTAATCTCGGTGTGTATCACGTGCTGAGGCAGGAGCACAGTAAACTGTTGGTAAAAAAACCATAGTAGTCACTGAATAACGAAATATTAAGCCTTAGCAGGGACCAAATAAGGAAAGAATTGGGATTACTCTTCGGTTACTATACCCTAAGGAAACTCTTGATACAATTGGCATATACAGGGATGAACCTTTCTGTGGTTTGCAGGGAAGAGGAGGAAACAACAACACGAATGCGAAGAGCTGAGTTATAGGGGATATAAACACCTGGGAATAGAGAACCTATTGAAGGATATCTCCAAGAAGGGTCTAGTTAACCGACTGTTAAACTTAAGTCTAATAAGTAATAATAACTATTTTCTTCACATACAACAAAGAGCACAAAAACCCGATTTTAAATTAAAAAGATTCTCAGAATGGCGTCAGAGGGTGGTGTAATGTTATTCGTAACACTCCTGGCTTTTTCAAACGTATTCAACAAACCATAAACCATTAGATATCGAGCGGATGCTTATATTTTAGCTGGAGGTACACATTTTGAATATTTGATATGAAATGTGTTACGTTTATGTATTTGTTTATCAGAATGTTATTGCCTCTATAGCACACTGTATCTCATTAACGACGAAACTTATAACACATGTTTATAGCAACTTAAAATTGAATGACGCATATTCCACAATAATATTCTAGATTATTTTAGAAACACCATGAATAATAATAATTTGGTTTTAGTACAATTTTTTATAGGATTTGTTTTATGGTACACCTTGTACAAATATTTTGCGCACATATAAATGTAATCCAAAGTCATGATATTCGATAGAGTTTCACTGTACTTTTTTGCAATAATAAATTTCAATAAGATATGCTTCATTTCATACTTTCAAATAAATAATTTGTACAGTTAACTATTATTTATTATTATCTGCTCTGGCTTTACCATTTTTAAGAAGGTTCAATTCAATTTTGTATGAAATATGTTATTACAGATAATCTTAATCACGATCTAACCCACTTTAAGATAAAGTAGAATTTACAATCACTGGAAACCATTTTACTATGTTTTTTTATGTTTCGCAATCCGTTATTAGTCATTAATTATGTATACACATTATAAAGGTATGTTATAGAAAAAATAGCTATTTACATTATCTACAAAAAAAGAATCCATAACCATGGCAAATGCTACTATGCCGATCTTCTCCAACTCCTTTTTTTTCGAATTACACTTTATGGTACCATTCCCACCTAGACTTTTAAACAGACGGCGGCCGGAAATGTGTTTTCACACTTGCACCAGCAGGCTCCAATCAGTTTCCGTTCAGTCTTCGTACACGATGAACGACGGCGACCCAGAGTTGTGGAGGCATTTAAGAAGAAGTAAAATAAAACATTAGGTGCATTAGGTACATTCCTCCAACGTTTTGTGCCACAAGACAGCTTTATTTTCGACAAACGCTTTCAAAGCACAAGCATCAACATCCATTTTGCATGAGCGCCCAAAACCGGAGGAATGTTTGCGAGGGATTTCTTCGCAATGGAAAGACGTCCGTCTAAAAACCCTCATCCGTTCTTTTTCTCGGATCCTAAATGTGAATATTGTCATATAAATAATTGTACTGCTACGTCCGTCTCCTTAGCCCTTAGACGAACCGAGTCTTAAGTGGGAACGGGACCTAGCGCGTCTCCTTGCGAAAAGCATCACTCGCATGTCATCGTTGTTTATGATCCACAATCGATCCGGCCGAACATAACAGTTGTCATTCCATCAGAGATTATCATGGTTGTTTTTTCCCTGAAAAACACGCAAAAAACAGGGTGACATATTACACTCTCTCCCAGTCTTTCTCATTCACATTTTATCTGCTTTTTTGCGCGATCGATCTTTTTTGTTTATTTACAACATCGGTTGTCAGGAAGGTAGGTTGTGTTTACTGGTTTCCAAGTCTAACACGTCGGTAAGTGATTTACTTACCGGTCAGACGTCGGTAAGTAAATTACTCACCGACGTCTTAGCCCTACTTACATTTAAGTGGTCCTAAATAATATATTACTTCATTAATTACACAAAAGGAACAAAAATAAACAAGAAGATCTATATTTTTTTAATGAACAGAACCGAAAAAGTAATAAATAGCATGAAAACAATGTCACCAAAATGCAAATTATATTTTAAACTGATCGAGAAGTATAAATATCACTGTTGACATTTCGTTCATTTCGAAGAAATTTAAATTATTTTATTCAAAATTTATTTCAACAGGTACGATCGCGCAAAAAATGGTATAAGCATATCTAACGTTAAGGGTAATACCGGTCTCCAGCAAAATTGGTTCTCCCGAGAACAATTTAGGGTCTTTGCGCCGGATCCGGATTGTCAAAGACTGTCCGTGATGCGTGTGAGAACAGACCTATAGTCTGAACGGTAAGTAAATCACTTACCGACGTGTTAGAATTAGAAACCAGTAAACACAACCTACCGTCCTGACAACCGATGCTGTAAATAAACAAAAAAGATCGATCGCGCAAAAAACTATTAATGACTTTACTGCATCTACACCACTTCGTTTCTTGTTTGGGTTTTTTTGGCCAAGAGCGTCATCGTAATTATGCCTGTCACGGTATTGTCCCTCTTTTCCTTAATTTAATTTAACTGTATTAATCACAGTTTTGGCAGAATACGCCATTATATAGATCACATGCGAAGTACATTATAAATAGTGCCAGTACGATCCTGCGTAAATACTGATGTATAATTATAATGATTACTAAGTGAATAATCAACTTCATACGCTAGAATAATGGTATTTACGGGTTTCAATAACAAACTGGGGGAAACGGGACAAAAAAACATTTTGCATTCATTTCTATACATTTTTAGTGTACTCAACTAGTCCTCGCGCCAATTAAACATTTATAAAAAGCGATTGATTCTGTACTATTTATTATTCTCATTCTTATAGATTAGAATATCCAAAACTTTTCAGCAAGTGTATACTTGGAAAAGACATTTGAAGGTTATTTGTTATCTTCAATATAGGTAGGTCAGTAATGAATGATTTTTTAGATGATAATGATGAAATATGAGAGAGGAAGCCTTGAGGGAACTTGAGCAGATTTAGTTCGTATTACCTGCTGATAAAAATCCGACAGAGTGTAGTGTTCCTGTATAAGTGATTCTCTTTTCACTACATATCCAACTACGCAAATCAAATTAAAAAATTTAAAATAGCCAAATTTTTATATTTTCTTAAAAATAGATTTTGAATTTTTAGAGAAAAAAATATTTACAAAGGGTATTTTAATTTAAATGGCACTGTATTAACTCCGATCTATCCCAATTTCCTTTCAACTAGCTTTCCCTAAAACAACGCTGTATCCATGAGGAGGATCGTCGACTGTTCAGTTAGTCAGCTTGGTAACTGGGATGTATTCAAGATCGAGGCCATCATGCGTCAGATCAAGCTTAACTTGACCTTCATTTCCTTGCATCCTATTCACTCTAAATCCCATCGCATCGTTGCATTAGTGAATTCTAAATATTTGACAGCGACGGCGTAAGGGGGGTAATCCCATTAAAAAATTATTATATTTCCGATATTTGAACGAAAAAAAGATTTAACATCTACATATTTATAATAGACTAGTGGTAAATTTTTGAGCAAGCTGCGTCATTTGGTTTGTAGTTGACAGCTATTGAAAATAGAAAATTCAACGAAAATAAAAAATAAATTCGACTCAAATATCTTACAAAAAACAGGAAATAATCACAGAATCTTGAGAATATTTTAGGTGGGGTCGCAAATTGTAGCTCCAATAAGGATGACCACGTATACATAAGTGTTCCTATTTCATGTAATAAGAAGTGTCAATGTTGTTACTTATATTTTGCTCAAGTTTAAGAGGTCGTTGCATCAATATACTAGTTAACCAGGTTCAACTAGTCCAGATTTATCAACTTAGCTTAAACTTGGTATACTAGAAGTCGGTGCAATAGGCTAAAAAATATTTTTTTTCAATATTGTCAACCCTATACAGGGAGCTCTGCAAAATAAGTCGGGTTTTTCAGAAAAAAATGTTCGTAACTATAATCGTGTTCAAGATACAGGGTGCTGAAAAAAAATCACAACCATTTTTTACGACTATCTCAAAATTACTCACGACAATGTGTAATGAAATTGTGTATGGAGTTTTTAGAAGGCGCTAGTTTCACGGTTCGTTCCGAGTAAGATGTTCAAATTTCAAGTGAACTTAAAAATCATTATTTTCATGATAAAAACATGAACTATTGAATCAGTAATGGTTTGTTTTCACGTGACTTTTTGTGTTACGAAATTAAAATTTATCTCGTTTTTGTGTTTTGATTTCTTAACGTAAATTTATCTCTAGACTTTTTTGACAAGATATGACCATGACCAACCTTTGTAGTCCAAAGGATTGTAATCGCATGACCTGGTAGTCCAATGAATTTGAGGTTCTGCACTTCTATCAATCCATCATTCGGATAATGGTTACATGACCAATTAAAGTGCAGGAAGAGCTCCATCATGCATATAAGCGTTTAATGTTTCCTATTATTAACCTTGGTCAATAATGGACAAATTCAAATGTTTTGAGAATCCAGTGATGGTAGGTAGTTTAACTAAAGCTTGTGCAACATAATTTTGTATACCCAGAACATATTTGCTGCTTGAAATTACCTATCAAGATGAAATTATTTAAATAAAAATGCCATTAGTTTAAAATTCGCGCATACAAAAAATGACTGATGACATAAGGAGTGCGTTCATAATCTATGGATTAGGTCAGGGGTTCTCAAACTTTTTGACACTGCGACCCCCTTTTTAGACCTAGTATTTGGGCGACCCCCCTATTTTCAAATATAAACAAAAATGAAAAAAAAACACTATTGGCTAAGTTTCATCCATAAAAATACTAATAACTAGTAAAAATAAATACAAATTGTTGTCACTTGAATTGTTTTATAATAATGCTGGAAATTAATGTGCAGAAAATTACTGCAACCCTCTGTCGAGCAATTTGAGGAAAAATAAACTCCGTTCATTATTTATTTATAATCTTTATTTATTCTGTAATTATTTATTATTTATACACTGACAAAAATTGTATTTTTGAATGTCCAACTCCAACAATTTACAACAATTCACATAAACGATTAACAATACTATATGACCATATGGAGAAAACACAAACTTCAAATAATGTCAAATTGCTCGACACAGGATTGCAGTAACAAAATTCCGCAAATATGACCAGTCGTACATACAATTCGGTTTCACTGAACTGGCAAACAAACCTCAATGTGTGGTGTGTAGTGAAGTGTTGTCAGCTGAAAGCATGAAGCCTTCAAAAATGAAACAAAACTCAATCCGGACATAAAAAAATTGGTTAATTCCAAACAAGCTTATGTTTCCCATCAAATAGTATTAGGCCTTTTTCAACTTGTATGTGTATTACAAATTTGTGTAGCCTATAAATTTTGTTATTAATAAAAACTACAGCTTTGACTGATTTTTTTTTTCCTCCTTATCCCGCGACCCCCCTGGACACATCACGCGACCCCCCTGGGGGTCGCGACCCACAGTTTGAGAACCCCTGGATTAGGTAATGAGCGAAAATAGGAAGTGTAAACGCTTCTCGTGGTGAGTTCGTGAACGCTGTTGTGAAGAGTTTGAAGTATATATTTAATGTTTTATGAACGCTCACTTTGTACACAAGTATAACTTTTACACTAAAGTTGTTGTGATGTGAACGCAATATCGAAGAAATTTATTTTTTCTTCAATTGCACATGAGTTTAAAGTTAAACATAACCCACGTTTTGTACAATTTTTGGATGTGGTCGTATAATTGGTTTCTTTAATTCGTTGCAATTAATATTGGTGATTATAAGCTATAGGAATAAAGGTATGTTATCGCTGTGTGTTTAAATTGTAATAACAACAATAAAAAAGTTCATATGCACCGTTTTCCAATTAAAGATCCTTTGGTAATCCACTGAAATATTGTATAATGTCAATTCTTTTTAATTTTTGTCTTAAATTTGGCTAGTAGTGAAAAAAATTATATATACACTACGGTGGTGAAGACGGACGCACGCGAATTTCCGTCATGATGACCACTCTACCTGTGTCATAATTAAGGTACGTTAAGGTGTCACTCGAGTTCCCGTCAGGGTGAAAACTGAACTGTTTAAAAGGTGTTTATTTGAGCAGGGATGAGTTGCGCGCAGCGGTCATTTTCTACCGGAATACGAGTAAGAGCACCAAAACTAGGAGCCGAATTGCGCGCAACAAGATAAACACAAAATTAAGCAGATTAGGGAATTATAAAATAAATTAAATGGTGAAGGTATTTGTACATTTATTTCAGGAATAATAAGACACCTAACCTAACCTAACCTAACCTAACCTAACCTAACCTAACCTAAC
>CAJUYI010000403.1:49535-97065 GCA_910591695.1 Galerucella pusilla
CCTAACCTAACCTAACCTAACCTAACCTAACCTAACCTAACCTAACCAAACCTAACCTTACCTTACCTAACCCCGCCAGGGTAAACTATTAGGGTAGTCCCGATAACAGAACAGATTAAATAAACTGGACGGCAATTCGAGTGCGGGATTAAGATACCTGCAAGTGTCGGACGGGAACTCAAGTGTATTATATTGGTCATTGGGGAGCCTGACGGGAATTCGCGTGCACCGGGTGAATACATTTTGGTGCTCGGTCAATAATAGTCTTCACCACCTTGGTGTAGAATATACTATTAGGTTTTCGGTAAAATTTATACCAATTTGCTATTTTTGATTCCAAATTTTGGCATTAAAAGAATTATGTTTAGCTTTTCAGATTTCAAAACACACATATATCCATTACAATATTGCCAGTAGTTTTGACATAATTATAAAAAATGTGAATTTTATTCAAACCCCGTTTATTTTTCAATATTCAATTTATTCTAGCAGATTGGCTACCTTTTTTTGAAACACTGTTTATTTACTGTATTTAAATATATTTTGAGTAAAATTTTTAGATTGTAGGTGATAATTTGGTAGCGCTACTGAACTTTTTTTGGGTACGTCTCGATTTATACATCAGATAAAAATAGTACAAAACCTACACTTTTTTGTTTAGACAACATACATTATTGTTTATACTTAAACTCTTATTAACATTTATTTATAGATAGGATTTTTCCATAGGAAATTTTACAAAAAAAATATCAAGTTCACAGGTTAATCCGAAAGTATCGAAAAAAAAAACCTGAAAATGGGATTTTTTTCCACTAGCGTGCGGAAAAGTCTACTTTTCCGCACTCTTTTTAGTGCGGAAAAAGTCACTTTTCCGCTCAAGTGCAGAAAGTAAATTTGGGGAGTATACTAACATTTGGATATTTAAAATATATATATCTATCATTGTAGTTTACCAAATGACTGAAAAATTAAGAAATTCATTAGAATTCTGCTATAATTTTAATTTATATTTCAATAGTTTTTTAATGGCCCTGGTATACCTAAGCCTCATCAGATAAATGTCAAATAATAATAATAATAATTAATTTGTTGATATGTATTTAATAATAAATGTTTCTTCATGTTAACTTTTGGGTTTTTTTCCGCATACTAGTAGAAATAATAGTGTACCTAACACCTCAGATAGCACACTACATCTTGAAGACGTCCAGTTCATGTCTTACTTTGGTCCAAACGTCCTGGTACGTAAAACGGACGTTTGTAAGGGGTCCTTCTTACGACAAGTTTAAAACGCCTTTGTAGGGATGTTTTAAAAACGTTTTAAATATGTTGTTAATGTGGACAACTCTTTTAGCAATTTTTAATGGGACAAGTCTCCAGTATCACTAAATTATTGAGCACTTGAGTGGTAGAGGGCGACACAGACATACACTTCCTATTCATGTCATCCATTAACATGAGAATCATATGAATCAACATTTGGAACTAACCTAACAATGGACTCAGATCATATAGTTGTTGAATATTATGTAGAAAAGTCAGGGGAACTATATCTAGAAGTGGAAAGTAAAATTTTTCGATAAAACCCACTTCTAAATCTAAGCACTTTGAAGGTGGAAAGAATATTTCAATAATAGTTATTAGCTAAATTAGTTAAAGAATAGTGATACATATAATACAATTCTGTGGAATTGGATAAAAGGGCATTATAACATTTATTTTCATCAAGTAAAAAGACGGTATATAAACACGTCCAAAACTGTGTGTCTTAAAGACGTACAAAAATGGATGTCCCAAAGATGCCTTGTTTTGTAACAATGTACGTCCTAAAGACGTCTTCAAAACATATTTTGGATATTAGCGGACATCTTCGAAACGTCATGAACATCGTGAACAAACGTCTTTAGAATGTCTTTGGAACGTGTTTGTGCTATCTGGGACGTGCGTAAAGTGACTTTTCCGCACTAGTTAGGTAAACTACTATTTCGTTTCAAGTGTTGATATGTAACAAATTACTGAAACACGTTGGCGTGTCCAAAACATATCAAAATTAGACTTAGTAATGTCTTTTTTCTACTACTGGCTATGAACTTGACAATTATTGCGTCTTCTAGCCAACAAAGAATTTGAATTTTCTATTAGGGGTTGATAAATTTTCCTATTTTTAACCTAGGTCAATAATGGTCAATTCCATAAGAAGGGGTTAAAAATAAACGGTACGCCGTTATACCTGACGAAAGGCAAAAAGTTATATGAAGAAATAAAGGCAGATCCAATAATGGAAAAGCCACATTGTAGGCTGAGGAAGCATATGCACACAATGGGCTCGTTTGCTGAAATTTTTAAATCATTTTTAACAGTCGTAATATGATCCTGAAAATTTCATGTCAATAGAATATGTCGTTCTCCGAATACAACCAATTAAACAGGCATACCGAGAGCGGGGCGAAGACTATGACTGTGCAATAACATTACGCTTCTGACTGTAACGTGCCTCGCGTATTTTGAATTACCTAAAAAATTTTGTTTGAATAAAATAAAATGTGTGGACGTAATTTTAAAGAAGCAGACCCATTAAATCTTCCAGAAGTGGACTTGCTAATGATTATGAAGTTTTTTAATCAAAAACACGAGTTTATTAAATTATAATTTTATACTATGTGACACATCCTTTCTGGCTGTTTTCCGGCCGGAATGATTAAAATTGTCAATATTTTCAGAAATACATGCTCTCTCAAATGATATACAGGGTGATACGTCGTTTTGTTGATGATCTACTGAAAATATTACCTGTTTTTTTTGGAAAAAAGCAGTATTTAATAAAATTTAATTTGTGAAGAACTCACCCATTATTTTATTAAATAATTTTGAGCATTAATAGCACCACAAGCTATAAGAACAATATTATCTACGTATTAAAAAAAAATTAGATTAATACAAGCTTGTGATTTTCAATAACCCTCTCAATATGGATTCACAACGTATTTTCTAAGGTAATTTATAACGATTCTGATTAAAGAAAAATGAAATCCTAAAAATACACAAACAAAGTATGTTGACTTATCAGTGAATGCTTTGAATCTTTTTATGCTTTGAATCTTTTTATGCTTTTCTGCCATTGCTTCCGTTTTTTTTGCATCCTTATTAATAGAAATAAATGTTCTGTTAGATGTTTTAATCGCACTGATGACGAATTAGCATTAAAATTTGATGTGAGCAGGAGAAATTTTCTGTGAAATTCCTCAAAAATATCATGGTAAATCATATAATCCGTTGCCTCTACCGTTTCTTAAGCTGTGCTTATTGCATAATAACATTTTATAACCAAACACCCAAATATAGGCATATTTTTCTACATATTTTAGAATTTTACTAGAAATGTATTGAGTTTCTCGTGCATGTGTATGAAAACAAAGTTATAAAGTTTGAAACTTGCTATAAAATGCCGTGTTACAAAATGTGAAAATTCAAGTCCCTGCAAAAATATCGAGAAAATAACATTTTTCGGACGCAAAATACTAATGCAATTTATAAAGCGATCACAATCATTGTAAACGTTATTTATTCACGAACTGAATGCAACAAACGCGATTTCGATGTCTTTTTCAGTTGCTGAGTAATCTAATTGTTAATAAACATTATGTAAATTAGATAGACATCGTTAGAATAAACATACATGCCAAAAAATGTTTTTACACAACATACTTGAAGGTATAATACAATTTTTTCGGTTTAACTGACTCAGACGTTTGTTCAAATTTCACCTTGACAACAATAATTGAGATATCACTGCGATTTTTTTCACTCCATTTGAAATTTGAAATTACCCACACAAGTGGCTTGGGAAGACGAAACTTTTGACGCTCCGAGTGTTCCTATTCGGACAATTTAATCCTAAGTTATTGAATCCCAAACTTGATCAACTAGTCTCGGTAAACAAACAGCAATCTAACGAAAAAGTAAATACTGTGTTGCAGGACCGATTCAACTTAACTTCTCGCCGATTCACTCAGCCATCCCCTCCGCAACAATGCCTGCATTATGATGTGTAGCAACGTCCATTGTATTTCGTTCTGCCTTTCATAAGTTCAGGTAATATATTTTCAAGAAAATCTAAATACCTGTGTCCTGTGAATGTGCCCTCGTAAAAGTATAGCCCTATCAAATGACCATTGAATAACCCACACCATACATTTATACTTCAAACACCTATATAGAATCTTCAGAAGACCCGCCTACGAGGAGGCCGGCACATCCATAGAAAGATGAGTCTGGATTTCAACTAGATCAGCAAAAACAAGTGGATTAGAGTGGATCCACTTGTTTTTGCTGAACTAGTTGAAATCCCGTCTTTAGTCGCAGTCTGTCGGCCAAGGATTTGTTCCCTATCGAAAAAACACACCCAACAGAAGACGAAAAACAAGCGTGAAGACAGTCGAAGATATACCCACCGCGGTTACACAGCCAAAGAAGAAGACATCTTGATACCAGCCAACAGCCATTTCGGATAGGAACGAGCTGTACGCGAACGACGACGATGAGGACCCATCGGATGAGATGAATGGTGGATGGACGGTTCTCCCGGGATGCATCCTGAGAGGGACGGAAGTGTGTGTGCTGTTTGAAAACGAGTTGAACCAACCAAGTGAGTATTTTCGTTCGATCAATAATGGGCATTATGTGCATTAACTACACCATTGTAATGGAAGCGGCTTTTATCACTCCAAAATATTTGATTTAATGGTAAGGGATTGTCGGCAATCATACCATCGATTAGATATATACGACTAAATTCTAATTTTAATTCGAAATCAGTAGGCATCAGTCAATGTAGTTTGTTTAAATGGGTGATATTTGTGTTGCTTCAAAATTCTCTGCATCGTACTCTTGCTTCCTCAATCTCAAAGAATTGTGTAACGTTATATTTGACCACTATCATTGGAATATTTAAATATCTACCGGACGGCGAGTAGCCAGTCCTTTTTCCTTATCAACATGTGATTCTCGTCGAAAACCTGTAGCACCGATCACTGCTGAAAAGCAAAATTTTTACATTTAATGTGCGACGAATAATCTCCGTTGGTGAGGTTCAGTATACACTGATATAGGCGAAAAAAGGCTAGACTCCAGCGCCTCTACCGGTCACTTTTTCGTCCTCCACTGGGCCATTGATAGTTTGTTTACATTCGTTTTCATATGACATAGCGTAGGAGTTTCCTGAATTTTAGGTGTTTTTTAAGTGTGTTAAAGTATTTTGTTAGTATTGGTGTTGTGTTAAGTATTTAGTGTGTCGTGTTAGATAAATTCATTTAACATTTTTATAGTTAGTGTATAGTTTTAGGTCTGTTTGCAAAGGTATGTTTACCCTATCTACTACATTAACCTAAAAACATAATACTATTTTTTTGACTTGCAGATGAGTGAAATTAGGCTGAGTATTGTGGATTACATGAAGTATTTAGAAGGGACCGAAAATTGAAAATGCGTTTACGAAGGTGAACACGTTTTAAATGCTGGACATCTAATATTAGCGGGTAAAACGAAATCCACAACAGTAGTTAATATTATTGCTTTGTGCCTTCAGTCATCGAAATTTGAGAAGGAACCCCATAAAATCGAGGGGCGATTTAAAATAGATGAGAGGGCACACATTGAACTAATGGTTTGTTTATGTAAAGCAGGACAAAGTGGGCTTTGCAAGTATATTTCAGCATTTCTTATTAAATGTACAAGGTGTTTAAGTTACCAAAACCAAAAAAGCACTATCAAGCAAAATCGATTTTTTTCCTTATTTTATACATTTTTCTTTTTTCTGCTTTGTGTTTTTTGTTTTAGGGAGGATATACAAAGTTTGAAAAATATTTCACAAACACAGTTAAAATGTGCTTAGTCAACCCAAAAATTAATTACCATTGGAAAATACAAACCAGTACCGGCAGTACCTGTAAAAGAAATGCCTTGTTTGGCGAATAAAGTTCCATCATGCAATATTGAAATTAACAGCTCTGAAGTATTAAACTTTTTTTGTGCTAACTTACCTGAATCAGCAATTTCAAAACATAGGTACAAGTTTTATATTTTGCAGATTTTAACCAAATCTATTTTAGAGCTGGTAGAAGACATTTTACTGATATGGATAATATTTTGGAGGAAGTTAATACAGGTAGGTATATAAGCAAAATACTGGACAAAGCTTCACAATCAATTGTAATGATGGATATATTTACAAAGAAAGTTACTTGAAAAGATTGTTGCGATGAAATGTTTCAATCATTGTGTTCCGAAGATATAATGATTCGATAATGAAAGCATCACAACATAGTACAGAATGGTTGAAATATAGAAAATTCAGAATTATTATATAATTTATATTTTAGGAGCTACCAAGACTATAGCTATATGTAGTTCATTATTAATAATTATCCATAGTATAGTTCATTTATATTATTCATATGACAGGCTTAAGTACAGCCCTAGTCATAATTAGTGTAAGTAGTTAAGTTATACAATAAAACATCATCCCAGTGAATCATGTAGTTTTAATATAAAGATTTAAGTTTCTCACAAAGGAGAAGGACCCTAACACACAACACCTGGAGATCCTGACATACAATACAATGGTAACCTATCTTAAAATTTATTTGAGCACATTCTAAATTTTAATGAGTGATTCTAACTGTAATTATCAGATCACTCAAAGTAGACACTTTAAGGAGTATTCACTTGCACTTAAAAATCCTTGAAAGTTTTGGGCCCATTATAATCTGGCTGCCCCCGAAGAAGCTGCAATAGTTCTTGAGAAGCAGTTGAAGGTGTAGCAGGTTCGATTTTTTCACAATAAGAACATTCTTCATCAGCAACAAGTACCTACTTATTTGTCTCAATCTTTCAGTTCTACTACTAGAACATTCAGGTTGTTCCTTTGAAGTACTAGATCCAACAGGAAGGTTTATGGAAGGCACAGCAGTCTTTTTCAAAAACCTTTTTTGTTTGGAATTGAAATCTGTAAACAATTATCCCCATTAACATAACCTAAAATCGCATAGTGTAGTTCGTGCTTACCTCGATGAAAATAATCATCATCTATAAAATGCAGGGAGCATACTTTCATATTCCTTGTAACTGGTTTACCAATTTTTAGTTTTCCTAATTTAGTTTCCACCAAAACACGTTGTCCTTTTTGGGTAAATGTATGAAAACTAAGTCCTTTATTTACTCTTACCCAAGAGGAACGCAACAGTGATGGTTCATTTTGATATATTAAACAATTTTTTATCAATATGCGACTTTAACATCAACTACAAGCAGAAACTGTAAAATCAACGTATGAATTACATATATAAACAAAACATTAATGGCCCACTGGAAGGTTTCAAAATAAAACTGTAGGTGGCGTATCGCTTATTTTGTCTTGTCTATTGGTCAAATATTTCAATTCTTCTCTCCTATACAGAGATAGAAATTAAGAACACACTGTTAATATTTAAATTCTTTCTCGAAGCGGAGCATGTGAACAGGAGAGGAATATACAACGTATGTCGATTGCTCATCGCATAGTTCAACAATTTAATAGCGAGTAGTGAGAATAAGCTTTCTTTCTCCTGTGAACCATGAAACAGTCCAGTTGAGTTTTTAAAATTTATCTTCCATTTAAAATTTATCTTTCCTAAAGTGCATTCAAGTCTATGCTTTTCCTTTGATGATTTTTGCTTTTATATTTTTTTTCTCCTAGTGATAAGCGCCAGATACACACATACAATGATATTTTTTTTATCTTGTTCTTTTTCTTTTTCTAGTTTTTCTTATACAGGTGATAAAAGGTTCACATGTATATAGTTGAAGTCTTTAAAATATGTATATTTAATTAACTAATTAATTCAATCTAAATACCAACTTAGAATATTATATTTCCGGATTACATTTTTTTCATTACATTTTCTTTATCGCCTTCTGTGGTTGAAATAAGTAGTAAAATAAAATTTAGTTCCTATGTTACTTAGATATTTTTTTTTATTTCTTTGATTTCCTTTGATGAATGGAAATAAATAAGATTTCCTCAATAATATCATTTTTCACATTTCTTTATTGCTTCTTTTGTTTTTTTTAATAGTAAAATACAGGATATTTTTTTTATGAACCACGTTCTTAAATGTATTGCTTAAACAATTGTAAAACGAATTAGGTACCTACTGCAGATATCCTGAATTTTGCATAAAAATGTTACTATTGCTGATACAATGTATCTTTCTTAGCACTTACTTAGTACCTGACACTTACTTAGTACCTGGACTTACTGAGTACCTGAGATTTCGTGCCTGGAGGTTAGTACCTGAGACGTACCTGAGACCACAAAACAGTCTGGAACTTTGTACCTGCCAATTCCGGACGAAGTAGTTTCCATCAGACACGTGGAAAATTAAGGAAAGTAACAAGTGAACCAATTTTAAACCAACGTGCTTCAACACACAAAACCAACATTTTTTTTATATTTTACTGTGATATTTTTAATCATCATACAACTTGTAAATTTAACAACGTTGTTCATATTCCTTTCCTTCCAACATTTCCAGGTTTGTTGATAGAGAGTTGTGAGGTGAAAAACAAGTCGACTAATATTATTCAGGGTGGCGCCCACTTACCTTTCTTGATAAACTTTAATTACATTTCTTAACTTGATTTATTAACTTATTAAATTCCTTTGGTTTCTTAACTTCAATATAACTTCAATAACTTAAATAAAGTAGGATTACCCGCGAACCGGTAAGACTACTCCCTGAATTGATATTAGTTTGGTCTCCGAATTCACACCTGAGGTGCTCTCCACATTGAGTCGCCGTTGCAATTTATCTTGCCTTATTATTTTAAATAAATAATAGGTAACAAAATTGGCGCCCAACGTGGGGCCTAATTGTTACCCTATTGTTACCTATTGTAACAATTGGTCGAATCTATTTAAAAAAAACTGAAGCTTCTAAACGGTCTCTAAATAAACATTCGCAATTTTGTGCCCAGATGTAAAATAAAATCAGGAATTTTTGGCCTCGAGCCATAGTAACACTTATCAGCTGACGGGCCAACAAAAATATTTAAAAACAAAATTTACTTTTGTCAAGGACGAACGACATAGTAAAAAAGTAACTGTAGTTTTTGATTCATTTATGTGCTACTCTGATAACTCGGTATTTTTGCACTTCGGAGACTGTAAATTCTGGTATTGGTAAATTATGGTCGTTAAGACGATTTGATAAACTCCGTTTCCCTTGTGCCCTATGGGAGTAAGATGTGACGAAATACGACTATATATGTGCGACCGTTACAATGAAGAATGCTTATAATTCAGCAAAAAACGTACCAAAAGTAACACCACAAATTACCCAAAAGCTGACATTTAAATCCGGTTTAATTAAAACAAGCAAAAGAGCATTAAAATAGTGAGTTTTTGAACAAAAAAAAACTAGTAGAATTCGGACTGTGCCATCTAGCAGAAGACATCACGCAGCCTGGATCCAGATATACACATAGATACACCTTCTTCGGATGCGAAGGAATTTTTTTTGCGCTAACAATTTTTTGTTGGCTTGTTTATCAATGTTTACCATTTCAATATGTTCCATATTTTTTGCAATATACAGATGTTTACAGTTTTTTTTTGTAAGATAACATTTTTAGTGCGATCATTTTAACATTCAAGGCATTTGATTTTTACGATTTTAAGTGCAAACATGAATCGTCAAGTCATAAGTGAGATTGACCGTGCAAGAATAGTGGCTTTAGTTGAAGAAGGTCATTCTCAAAGGTTCGTCGCAAACAGAGATGGCGTTTGGCAAAGTGATGTGTCTCGTGTATGGAACCGGTATCTCCAGACCAATTCTCTTCGTGATAGACCTAAAAGCGGTAGAAGGCGTGTTACTAATCAGCGGCAAAACCGCTATATCCACTTAACTATCCGAAGAAACCCGACCATGGCAATACCAGCACTCCAAAGAGATATGAGACATGCGTTGGGAGTTCAAGTATCGATCTCGACATCACGAAGACGAATACTTGCGACAGGTTTGAGGTGTCGCCGACCAATAAGAGTGCCCAGACTACAACCTGAGCACAGAGCTCGCCGACTACAGTGGGCACAAGAACACGCGGACTTGCCAGAAGAATTTTGGAATTCGGTGTTTTCCTTGTTTGTTTGGTACAAGATAGCCATCGAATACGTGTGTGGCGGGATCCAATGAGAGTTGCTCAGCTTGCCCATGCTCGCCCCGTGCCGCCCTTCAGAGGAGGAAGTGCTATGTTTTGGGCTGGTATCATGTTAAATGATCGAACAGAATTAATTCATGTGGAGGGAACGATGACTGGTGATAGGTATCTCACAGAGAAACTGCATCCTCACGTGAGACTATGGCGCGTAGCTGTTGGCAATTCCTTCGTTTTTATGGACGATAACGCCCGACCTCATCGGACCAGAGCTGTAAATGAGTATCTTGAAACTGAAGGGATCAATCGTTTGAACTGGCCTGCCCTATCTCCTGACATGAATCCCATAGAACATGCTTGGGACATGCTTGCCAGGGCAGTGGCAGCACTCAGAAATCCACCGAGGAGTGTACAAGAGCTTGTTCATGCGGCCCAAGAAGAATGGCGAAATATTTCTCAACAGAATATCAATAATTTGGTAAACAGCATGGGCAGGCGACTTCAAGCTTGCATAAATTCTAGAGGTATTCTAGAGGCATAAATTCTAGAGGAAATACTCTTTATTAAAAGTTCTCATGCAGGTTCTCACTTAACCTTTTCTTTAAAAAGAATCAATTTGTATTTAATTTATTCAATTTCTAAGAATACTTTTTATGTTTAAAGCAAGTTTATTATTAGATAATAAAAATTTTTGACAAATATACACTTTTTTTTTATTGAAACTAATTATTTGATTAATCTCTGATCCATCTATAATGAACACATTTTTTTTTCGGAGATTTAGGGTGATGCAAAACTTTTGAATGTATGTGTATTTTCGACTCGTAAATGTTGCTCACATTTAAAATAACATTTTTTGTGGTAAATAACATGAAAGCTTATTAGATAATAAAAATTCAAAATAACACATTTTTAAGCGAAGTGATTGGATTATTAGGTGCGAAGAAAATTCAGAAAAACTGGGAAATTCGTAATTTTTTCAAAATTTCACATTCGGCGTTTTCCAAGTTATCGTAAAAAATAAGTTCTTTGTGTGCACTTTATGTGGCCGAAGAGCAGGAACCATGGAGCAAAATTACTTTTGTTACCATTGTAATTGCAATTTTTTAAAGCAATATTTTGCAGTAGGTCTGGATGCGTTATAGATTTTGTCCGATTTTTAATTTGAAAACGGTTTTGAAAAGTACAGATATAGAGAAACAAAACTTAGCTTAGCTGTAGATATAACATCTAATGAAGAAGCACCTCAAATTCAAAAACCCTGACCACATTAATCCGATCGAAAAACATATATTTAATTCTTGGCAAGTAACATGGATTCATTCATACGACATCCAAACTAAAAAAAGTTAAGCCACAAGGTGTATTAAACCGCCTGCATTTAGGTCACGCACTCTTTAGGTATCGGTATCTCCTCAACCTGTGGCGGATTTACCACCCTAGGGTGGCAAATTTGGAACACTTTTTTTATATCTCACAAGAATGAAAAAAAAATTATATTATATACCTGAGTGTTATCAGATCAACACAAACAGATATGATGATGACAGTCACTGAGAATAACTAAAATAATCATTTGAAATGATTGTATAGATTACGATGACGTCAACCTTTTGTATACCGATCGAACTTTTATTGTATTTTCTGGTTTTGCTTCGTTTAAAGTTTAAATGATATTTAGGACGCACGAATTCCCGTCAGGATAACCACTCTACCTGTGTCATAATTAGGGTACGTTAAGCTGTCACTCGAGTTCCCGTCAGGGTGAAAACTGACCTGTTTAAAAGGTGTTTATTTGGGCAGAGATGAGATGCGAGCAGCGGTCATTTTCTACCTGAATACGAGTAAGAGCACCAAAATTAGGAGCCGAATAGCGCGCAACAAGATAAGCACAAAATTGAGGATAGTATATTAAGTATTAAGAACGGTAAGGGTTGTTTACCGGTCGACAACAATGTTTGGAGGCTGTGCGTAGCGAAGCCTCTAATTTTGCTGGAGACCGGTATTACCCTTAACGTTCGAAATGCTTATACCATCTTTTGCGCGATCCTATTGAAATAAGCTTCGAATAAAATAATTTAAATTTCTTCGGAATGAACGAAATATCAAAAGTGACATTTATACTTCTCGATCAGTTTAAAATATAATTTGCATTTTGGTGAAATTGTTTTCATGCTATTTATTACTTTTTATATTGTTCTGTTCGATTCTGTTCATTAAAAAAATATCAATCTTCTTATTTTTTGTTCCTTTTGTGTAATGAATGAAGTAATATATTATTTAGGACCACTTAAATGTATGTAGGGCTAAGACGTAGTTTACTTACAGACACCTGAACGGTAAGTAAATCACTTACCGACGTGTTAGACTTAGAAACCAGTAAACACAACCTACCAACCTGACAACCGATGCTGTAAATAAACAAAAAAGATCGATCGCGCAAAAAAATATTATTTGCATTTTGGTGAAATTGATTTTATGCTATTTATTACTTTGTATATTGTTCTGTTCGGTTCTGTTCATTAAAAAAATATGAATCTGCTTATTTTTTTTTTGTTCCTTCTGTGTAATGAATGAAGTAATATATTATTTACGACCACTTAAATGTATGTAGGGCTAAGGCGGTAACGGTAATTAAATCACTTACCGACGTGTTAGACTTAAGCCCGGTTCTGACGGAGCAATTCATCAAGGCAACTTAATTGCAGCAACTTCTCGCCGCAACTCGTCTCCTATCAAAGTTGCATGAGCGTTCACATCATGTTCATACTATTGCAGCAATTTCTTAGGGAAATACTATATTGTTGCCAATATTCAAAATAGTCATAAATTGGGTTCTTATATGGTGAATTTTTTATTAATTTCCTCAACGGGAACATCATAACCATTTTCAAACAAAGCTTTTTTAATCTCATTTATGGAGTCCAATCTTCTGTTTTTTAGTCTGTAATTGATGTGATTTGTTTTATACAGATTTACCTGCGTTTCATAAACTGCTATCAAGTTTTTTGTCGAGTTTCTATCCCAATCCTGACTCATTCTTATTTATTTAATTTTAATTCTTCAAACACAATCCACAAAAGCAACAGTTTTTTAAGGAGAATAAAGAATCTAATCACATAACATGGAGAAATAAATAACATACATTTCATCTACTTATACCAACAGAAGTTTTAGGTTTGCGTAAAAAAAAGTCACTAAAAAAGTTACCAAGTTGCTGCAACTTATGGCATAAAATTAGAACCAGTTCTATTTTGGTGCAACTCGATTGCATTGATAAGTTGTACGGTGGAAACACCTAAACTGCATGCAATTTTGTCGCCGCGATCGAGTTGCAGGGACAAAATTGCACCGTCAGAACCGGGCTTTAGAAATCAATAAACACAACCTACCGTCCTGACAGCCGATGCTGTAAATAAACAAAAAAGATCGATCGCGCAAAATAGTATATTAAGTATTAAGAACGTTAAGGGTTGTAGCTAAGCCTCCAATTTTGCTGGAGACCGGTATTATCCTTAACGTTCGAGATGCTTATACCATTTTTTGCGCGATCGTATTGAAATTTCGTATAAAATAATTTAAATTTCTTCGGAATGAACGAAATGTCAAAAGTGACATTTATACTTCTAGATCAGTTCAAAATATAATTTGCATTTTGGTGAAATTGTTTTTATGCTACTTATTACTTTCGAGATTACTTTTTATACAGGGTGATTCATTACTAATTGGAAATAATTTAATAGTAGAATCCTGACTTCAAATTATGAAGATCCAACCCAAAAGACCTAAATAAATTGTAGCTGCTTACTTAGTTACAGGGTGTTTTGTTTAAAAATTTGAAAACTATTTGTGCTCAGTACTTTAAAACTGTTTTATGTATTCATTTCATATTTGGCAGACAGTGTACACCCTACTTCCAGAGTTAATCGTTCCCAAATTCTACGACACTGGCGGAATAGAAATTTTAGCACAATTTTTCGATTCTCCAATACTTTTTACGTAAATAGAGTACTCTTTTTCCATAACGATAAAGTCAATATTTCTCGAGATATTTGAAGTTAAACATGAAGCTGTCCAATTTTGATGTGTAATAACTATGTCGATGTTTTGGACCAGTGAATTGCGCAAATGGAACTTCAATCCGTGTCAACAATGAGGAACACAACTATTAAATGAACGGATGGATCGGAAACAAATTGTGGTTCTGAAAATATAATCTAAATAAAAGTATCTACAATTTTAATAGCATATCCCGTTTACTTCAATAAGCTTATTAATTTTTTTGGTAAATCATCTCCTAACCTCGTGAAATCTGTTAGGTTGATTGGAAATAAAATTGGGCGAAATTGGGCAGCTTCATGCTTAACTTAAGATATCTCGAGAAATATTGACTTTATCGTTATGAAAGAAGAGTACTTTATTTACGTAAAAAGTATTGGAGAATCGAAAAATTGTGCTAAAATTTCTATTCCGCCAGTGGCGTAGAATTTGGGAACAATTAACATGTCACTTGCCCCTGTCGTACGCCTCTGGTAGTAGCAAGAAACGTTTGTTCAATATAATTTAGTGGGGGGTACAGTGTCTACAGTTCCTGTCAAATATAAAATGAATACGTGAAACAGTTTTAAAGTACTGAGCACAACTAGTTTTTAAATTTTTAAACAAAACACCCTGTAGCTAAGTAAGCATTTACATTTTATTTAGGTGTTTTGGGTTAAATCTTCATAATTTGAAGTCAGGATTCTACTATTAAATTATTTCCAATTAGTAATGAATCACCCTGTATTGTTCTGTTCAGTTCTGTTCATTAAAAAAATATAAATCTTCTTATTTTTTGTTGTTCCTTTTGTGTAATGAATGGAGTATTATTTAGGACCACTTAAATGTCTGTAGGCCTAAGACGTCGGTAAGTAATTCACTTACCAACGTCTGAAAGGTAAGTAAATCACTTACCGACGTGTTAGACTTAGAAACCAGTAAACACAACCTACCATCCTGACAACCGATGATGTAAATAAACAAAAAAGATCGATCGCGCAAAAAATAAATTAAATGGTTAAGGTATTTGTACATTTATTTCAGGAATAATAAGACACCTAACCTAACCCCGCCAAGATAAACTATTAGGGCAGTCCGATAACAACAGATTAAATAAACTGGACGGCAATTCGAGTGCAGGATTAAGATACCTGCAAGTGTCGGGAACTCAAGTGTATTATATTGGTCATTCAGGAACCTGATGGGAATTCGCGTGCACCGGATATTTACCCGTTATAGAATTCATATAAAATAATTCAAATTAGCAATTAAACATTTTTAATTTGTAAACTGAAATATTTTTGAAGTGTTTTGGTGCGAAGTTTGAATTGTATTTTAAAACCGTAAATTTCTCCTTCAAAACCCTTGATTTTTTCAAGAAGTAAATTTTTTTTGGATGAAGTTCATCCGTACAAACATCGTGTAGCAGTTTTTTAAAAGCAGTCATCATGCCTATTATTCAATATGTAGGGAAGCGTGGGGCAAATATGACTTAATAATAATTATCTTTTTGCTACTCCTATGCTTCAATTGCATCATCATACAGGGACCATTACGTCAATCAAAAATTCTAATAAACCAGAATCTGGATAATTAAAAAGATCTTCGTTCCTTCGGAAACATAATTAGCAAAATGTTTATACTAACTTGTATTTAGCAGTTCGGATAGCTCTATGTTCACCAGCACCAGCAGTTGAGAAAAACTTTTTTTGCTGGAAACGAGTGAAAAATTGTCATAGATCTACTTTGAGCCTAGAAAGCCGAAAGGCATTAGCTTTGTTGTACAAAATGATATTAGGATACTTTCAAACCTGCTGTGATGGAGCCGGATTCTTATAGTTCTCTTTACGATCTAAGAAACTGACTTGACCTGGCTTAGCCTTAGATGCAATAAAACAATAAAACTGTGCAGAGCCGCACTATGCCTGATGAAAGAGAAAAAGTACTAAGTAAATTTATAATAAGAATGATCTAACAGTCTTATAGAAATATAGAGTTTTCAGGTAATAATTTATTAATCGCCAACAAAATAAATACGACTCTGTCACGGCTAATATTTTTATGGCTTTATTGCTTGTCATTATTTCAACTCAGGTCAGGTCAGTTTCTTGGATCGTCAAAAGAACTATACTAGATAACAAATATGTAGCTTTAAACTTATTTAATTGCAAGTTTATTCTGTAATAGTATTAAGGCATAACTTACCTCACCTTCTTTTTTTAATTTTTTGGGAAATTAAATCACAATATTTTTAAATTCTTTACTTCAACGTTTCGGTAGCGTTCCAGCTACCGTTGTCAAGAAAAAATAAGTAGAAATTAAGTAATTTTTTATCGTTGAAGTAAAGAATTTAAAAATATTGTGGTTTAATTTCCCAAAAAATTAAAAAAAGAATGAATAATATACCACAAGGAACATACAGAAGATATTTACCTCACCTTATTCGTAGTACATGAGTGAGAATTAGTTAGTTCAAGTTCATTATCGTACTAATTACTGGAAAAAAGGATGAAAGTACACGAACCATGAAGTTACAATTTAATTGATGAAAATTTTATTAATATGTTTGTCAACTAGGGTATTGGGAATTCAATATAAGCGGCAGAAAAGGAATTATTTCTTTGTACAATATTTTATAACCTACATAAATTTGTATAGTAAATACAATTAATAATACTTATAAAACTACGAATATAATAAAAAAAAATAAAAAAAACAACAAAGGCAACGTCCAAGCTACAATCAAACAATGGAAATGTTATGTAGACAATTTAGGTCAGTAGGGGAGGCAAAATTTGAATTGCCTACTGGCGACAAATGTGTAAATCCCTCGGTAAATCCGCCACTGTCCTCAACAAAGAACCAGCACCAAAATGTAAACATACTATAAAACACATCATCTTAGAGTGTCCTGAATATTCCGGATATAGGAGACAGAAGTGCGGTATTCAAGGATGTGCTCACTAAAGACAAAAGTGCTTCACTTAAATATCTCAAAGACATTAATTTGTAAATAATTTACCCTTTTATCCAAATGAAAAGATATTAAATGCTACTAGGTCAGCGGTGCATGAATAAAACCTATTGCAGTAGTAGGTGCAATGAGTTATTGCAAACAAAAAAAACCTCAGTGACTTTTTTCGTACAAGTGGTCAGTAATTTGTTATTAACAAATAAATTGCAAAATAGCAAAGAGTTAACAAATAGATACCGATAACATAATTTTTATATATTTTGAGCAAAAATAAAAATTTTCTACTCTTGTCATTTATTCCACATGAAGTGTGGATTTATGCAGACACGATTAACAATTATCAATTAGCATTTAACAATTAACAATTATCAATTATAAGTTGAACTACTCATTTCACTATGACTCCGTTTACGCACACAATTAACAATTATCATTTATCGATTAACAATTGCGAAGTTGGTCAACTTTTAACTTCTTAAATTAATTGTACCGAATTTTCATCTAGTGCGCAACTAGTACGCAGATCCTTACTTTTTTTATAGAAAAGCGGTTGACTTAGGGTTATGTTGTGTGTTTTTTATTTTCAAGTTGTACTAATAAAAGAAAAAAAGTCTTAAATTCTACTATACACCTTCAAAATTGTTCCAATGCACAAATAGACATGAAAATATAGGGTTATTGTAACTAGAATCTCGGGCTTGTGCGCATGCTTACTATTTTCTCCTAATTTATAATTGTGTCTGCATAAACGATGGCAGTTTTACTAATTGTTAATTGATAATTGTTAATCGTTAATTGCTAATTGATAATTGTTAATCGTGTCTGCATAAATCCACACGAAGTCGAAGAATCACTCAAAATCGTAATTTTCAAAAAAAGGATAACGTTAACATTAACGCGCTGGGTTTGCTGGAACGTTAACATATCTCAAATGTTTAATAGCCTTTATCAATACACTTGTTGTTTAAATAACTATAAATTTGTTGGTAGACATTTCTCCTTCAGCAATTGTTTACCAGAGATTTTTGGATAACTCTATTTTATAAAATTTGCACTACCAATAATTTTTTAAATAGACTATAGTGAGACACTTTTATCGCTTATACTTAAAATAAATTAGTGGTTAAAAGGAAAACGATCGATAACACAATTTTTTCGGGGTTTTTAGCAAGAAGCACGCGAGACGACCAACAATTTCTCCGTTCCAACGTTTTTTTCAGCATTTGGAAGACAGGCGTAGGAGACAACTGAATCACGGAATCAATGTCAAGGTCTCGGTCCCATGGAGGGACAAAATGGGAGTCGAATAAACTTACATTTATAACGAAAAAAATGAAATTTCCACCATTGACGTTCTTACAAAGCAAATTTAGTGATATTTTCATAGAAAGCCGTAATGATTATATATACAGGGTGAAGTATGTGTGAGTATTAGGGTGCTTTTTTGGGGACTTATTTTTTATTTTCGCCTCCGACTTAAAATCTTGTTGGAAATGTCTGAAAATTTCAACTCTTAATATTAACTCGCTCAAAGCAATAAAATATATACCATTAAAATTACACGTAATCCTTTTTTTTAAATCTATATCTCAGTCAGATTTGATCATATAGGATTGTTCTAGAGTGGGATTTACGGATTGAAAGCTTTACAAAATTGTTTAGTGTGACGTAGCTGTAATCCGCAAGGTTTGGGTCATTTAATCAAATTTTGCTAAACATTTTTTTGAAGTTATTTCAAAAATAACTGTATACTGTTATGGAAAAAATTTAAACGACTAACTTGATTGATATTTGTTGTAATGAGAATCGGAAATATTTTAACGATTTGGGCGAGTACTTAAGAGTTAATATTAAGAGCTCAAATTTTCAGCGGATTCTTTTTTGGACATTTTCAACGAGATTTTAAGCCGGGAGAGAAAATAAAAAAATAAACTGGACAAAATTAACGCACCACTTT
Organism: Galerucella pusilla; assembly: GCA_910591695.1. Taxonomy (NCBI): domain Eukaryota; kingdom Metazoa; phylum Arthropoda; class Insecta; order Coleoptera; family Chrysomelidae; genus Galerucella; species Galerucella pusilla. The sequence continues at coordinate 68,696 of CAJUYI010000403.1, forward strand.
AATTATTCTAAATATTTACAATATAAACACAAAATAAAACTTAGTTAAATTGAAACAATTATGAATAGGTACCTAAAAATTAGTCGAATATGACCTTAACATGACCTTAATTTGCCTTATTTTTTCTTTAAAAATTTGTTTTTGCTGAAAATGCATAATTAAGCTATCATGCTTTCAAATTGAAAAAAGAATATGTGAAACACAATAAATGAATTTTGGTGAACCCTAATACCGTGTAGGGCCTCCTCTACTTCTTATTACTGCATTCATGCGTCGAGTCATGCTTGATATTAAATGTTCAACAAACGCTTGCGGAATAATCTCCCATTCTTCAATAACGGCCTCTATAAGTTGGTTGTGATTAACAACAGGAGGTCTAAGACTTCGAATCTTCTTTTTGAGATAGTCCCATAGATGCTCTATAGGATTCATGTCCGGACTGTTAGGTGGCCACTCTAATAAAGGGATATTAACATCATTTAGGTAACCAATAACCTGTCTTGCCACGTGGGGACGAGCGTTGTCCTGCATGAATAAAAAATTAGACACAACAAATGGAGCAAAAGGCATTACATGTTCGACAATAATGTTATCTAAGTAATATTGGGCATTCATAGACCTCGTACGTATAGGGACTAATTCCGTACGAGCATCGAAGCAAATTCCTCCCCAAAACATTTTAGAGCCACCACCAAAAGGTACTTTAGGAGAGATATTACAGCTAGCAAACCTTTCTCCTCGTTTTCGCCAGACACGCTCACGTCCATCTGGAGCTTTAAGGCTAACTCTGGTTTCATCGGAGAACATAACCCGTTTCCAATCATTGATGGTCCAATTCTGATGTAGTCTTGCAAAATTCAATCTCTGAACTTTGTGTTCTCTGGTAAGCAAGGGCTTTTTGGCTGGTCTTCTATTGCTCAATTCTGCTTCATGTAAACGTCTTCTAACCGTTCGAGATGATAATATAGCGACGTTGCGAACATCCGCTAATTCATTTTTTAACAGATTGCTGGTAGCTCTCCTGTCTCTGAGAGCACGTTGTCTCAAAAAACGATCATCAATTTGATTAGTGCAACGTTTTCGCTCTTGTCCTGTTCTTCGAAGGTACGAGCCTGTTTCATTATGACGTCTCACTACGCGACTGATACTGGAATGATGTCTTCCTAATAAACCAGCAACATGTCGCATTGAATATCCTTCATCCAGAAGAGTCGATGCTCGCACTGCCTCCTCTATTGACAAATTTCTTTGGCGGTTCATTTTTCTTACTTGTTTTACTCGCAAATGAACTTCCAAACATGCATATGATAAAAACAATTACAAACAAACGCTTGCTTCTTACAGAAATTTTGTTTTAATCAACATTTAAAAAAAATTAACACAGATTTACTCTAAAACGAAGTTTAATATGAATTACTGTCAAAACAAGGTATTATGTGATACTAGCTAGTTTAAATAACATCTGTCAGTATCAAACACGGTCCATAGCCTACTTGTCGTACACTAAGTTAACAATAAATAAAGATTATTGAGAAAAATATGAGTGGTGCGTTAATTTTGTCCAGGAGTTTAGATGCCAAAAAAAGCACCCTAATACTAACACATGATTCACTCTGTATATATAATTATTACGGCTTTCTATGAAAATTACACTAAATTTGTTTTGTGAGAAATATATATATATATCCAACGTACAAAAAAGCACCCTAGTGAGTATTAAGTAGTGGTATAGGATTTTCATTTTAATAATGCGCTATCAATTCTTTTAATTATTTTGTACTGGTTGATTACACAATTACATGCAACTATTTTCAACGTACAGTAGTGTTTTTATACTAAAAATGATTTTATGCTAAAATAAGCACTCGAAATTTGAGCATTGACATTTTTTCACTGAAAGTATCAGCCATCTTGATGTGCAGTTATGTCGTAGATTAAATCATTGTTGAAAAATACTGCCCTAAATAAAATATATTTCTAAATTCAAGATTCAATAATATTTGTTCAATATTGTTTGAATGCAATAAGTAGGCCAGTACAGTCCTGTAAATGTTAATCTTAAGCAAGTGGTCTGATAAAAATTTTGGGTATCTTATTGCTTTTCACATTTAAGCAAATATATATTTTAAAAAAGCCCGCTTATTGAATTTGATCCTGAAATAGACCTTTTTAACGGAAGACATCTTGTGGTTGCGGCGACCGTTCTCCACCTCTAGATTTATATAGGAACTAATAGAAGCTAACTGTAATATTAAATGGAAACTGTGACTTGGAGCTTGGACAGGTGTACCTAAGATTACGGCAACGTTATATTTCTTCCAGAAAAATAAAAGTATAAATTGTATTTATTCCCTGGACGAGTCCCTAAAAAAAGAGAAGAAATATACCGTTGCTGTAAGCTTAGGCACAGCTGTCCGAGTCATAAGTTACAGTTTCCATTTAATATTACAGTTAGCTTCTATTAGTTCCTATATAAATCTATAGGTGGACAACGGTCGCCGCAACCACAAGATGTCTTCCGTTAAAAAGGTCTATTACTAGATAACAAATGTTAAACAAATGATAGTCCTGTTTTGAAACATTAGCAATCACTAAATTGCACACTTTTTTCTAAAATTTAAGTAATGTGATAATCATGATTTCAATAACAATCAACAATAAAATTGAATGCTCTGTATTAAATAACGCAATAATAATTGATATAAATTAATTTATACATACATTTAGATAAGATAAAGTGAATTTATTTATATTTTCTAGGTACTTCTTACAGCACAAATAAAAAGTCAGTGAGGTAGGTCGGGATTGGGCAAAAATTTAATAAATGTCACCACGTCCCTTTGTTATAACGTGATAAGAATAATACTAGAATATATTTTTTTGTTACGAATGTATGTGGTATATAAGTTTTCAAAACTCACCGACAAAAAAACTTGGCCACTTAAAATTTTGCTGAAGTTCGTTGTCCAAGAACCGTAATTTTCAATCGATGTCAATTGTTTTTACGTCAAACTGTAGTTCTTTGGTATTAAAACAAACACCAGAAAAGTTTCCCAAAAATGTTTATGCCTTATTTATACAGGGTGAAGAAAAATATGTATTTGTAGTCAAATTTCTCAACACCCTGTGGAAACAGTTCGGGAAATTAGTAGACTTCACGCTCAGTTTATTACAAAGACTATTTTTTTCGCCATCTTTCACTTTTTATTTCACCTCGATTCCTTGATATCTCTTGAAGATACACGTATTCAAATAAAAGCCTAGAATCAATAGCAGCACTTATCTACCGAATTATTCTTTACTTGAAGACGGAGCTCGAAATGCTCAACGTTGCATACAAGACGTTCTTCAGGAAGCTGTAGTTCCCTAAGGCAGCATGTAGTAAATATTGTTAATCAACCCGAAACACTTGACGAGCTGCGTTTTGCATCGCAAGCTCAATATGACGCAATTCCTCAAGATCGCATTATTCATCTTATCAATAGAGGTGGGTATACGAAATATTGGAAAATGCCAATAATTATGTTTTACTTTTTGTTTCAAATTACTGTTCAATGTTCAAACATTAGAAATTGAATTTCTTTCCAGATTTTTATTTGAAAACGTTTATCTTCAACAAGGTGAAATAAAAAGTGAAAGATAGCGAAAAGGATTGTCTTTGTGCTAAACTGAGCGTACACTCTACAAATTTCCCGAACTGTTCCACAGAGTGTCAAGAAATTTGACCACAATCCATGTTTTTTTTCACCCAGTATAAATGAGCTATAAACATTTTCTGTAGTTTGTTTTAATAACAGAATATATCTACAATTTGGCATAAAAACAATTGAAATTGATGAAAAAAGTTCTTGGACAACGAAATTGAGCAAAATTTTAGGTGGCAGAGTTATTTTGCAAGTGAGTGTAGATCAGATTTAAAACCGGACTGGCCTTCGAGTATAATGGGACGTTGAAATTGTACCCCACCTTTTTTACATTATTTAAATATAAAATCAATTTTTTAATGAAAATTTTCAGTTTTTTTTTCTTCAACATGAAAAAATCGATATTATAGTATATTAAGTACCAAGTGTCAAAAACGTTACTTTATTCACTAATTTTTTGAAACTTATGAAACGAGTGACTAAAGATGTTTTTGTCACTAGGTGCTTACTATACTTTTTTTACGTCCACAGGAATAAAAAACATAATTATTATATTATATTAACTCAATTATATTCACAAGATGACAGTCAATGACTGACGTGTCATTGAAAAATCAAATTGCACAGAGCTACATTATATCTTCTGGGTCGTGTTGACAACAACAGCAGGCAAACGTAGTCCTGTCGTATTTTTGCCTCGTACGCTACACTGACGCGACGATACTTGGAAAAGTAATACATAAGCTCGCCCCTTTTATTTTATTTTTCTATGCGTTGAATTAAACTTTTATTGAATAAGTTATATTTTTATTTAACTAAGAGACCTCGTATAGTTTATTTATAGTTCTCATCGGGTCCTAACTTCCCCGGACAATAAAAAAAGTTGTTCATTTTATTCCTATTTTATCATTTATTCTTATAAGTTATTGGTGCATTTACCTTATTTGTTTTTGATCCGCTAACACGAAGTTTTATACCAACCTGTAATCCTTCGGATTTTTTTTGAATGCTTTTTATCATCTCTGGAATTTAATGAACATAAAATGTTCCAGACTTGATTGAAAAAGCGCAAGAGGTGTGTAAACAAGTTATTTTCAGAACAAAAACTTCACCTATAGCATAAATTAAAGCAAATATGTATAAATATAATCGCCATGTCTTTCCTAGGCGTGATATTATTGAGGTAGGTCGAATGACGAAACAATTATATGCCTCTCTCTCTCTCTCTTTAAACGACCCATATTAAACACATCAAAATAATCAGTTATATCACAAGAGGAATCCTAAAACAAATTACTCGAGCTATCTCGTGATTTTTCGGAGATTACGTCTCGTTATTCATAAAATAATCGATTATTTTCGATTACTCGAGTGGTATTCGTCACGATTATATAATAAGGACCGATAATAATGAATCATTAATTTTTTATTAATATTGAACGTACAGTTATTATTGTAAGTAATTTGTGAAATTAGAAATATTGTTATCTGTAGCTATTTGGTAGTGCACAGTAACGTTTTTTTCTCTCATTTTTTCAACTATGTTAAGATTGCTTTAGGTATTGCTTGAGAGCCCCAGTTGAAGAATGACCAGTAATTTGAATAACTTATTGTAATTTGGCTCCAGGTTTTGCCAAATTGCTTACATCGTAGGAGCGATCGGAATGATTGGTTGGTTTTACACATTTTCGCTCTTCACAGAATTCCAACCGAAAAATCGAAGTGATTAAGGGCGCGTTGTATCAAACACATAAACTCGATTTAATGATAACTGATGTAATTAATTGATAATAAATACATAAATCTGTCTTTGTCTAAACATCAGTTATCATTAAACCTAGTTAAGGTGTTTGATACAACGTGCTCTAAACCACTAATTTTATTATGAATTATATAATCTGGGGAACAAGATTTAAATTTGTTATAACTTTTTTTATGGCATATATAAACTCCAAAATTTATGTGGGTGGCACTGGTACCATTGCCGTAGATCTTCTCATCAAAAAGAGAAAATTGTTACAAAGGTTCATAAACAAACAATGAATGTTAATTGTTTCAATAAATTTGGTAGGATGGACAAGAATCAAAAGTATCTCAATATGTGGTATGGCCTTCTGTTGTATTAACCAAAGCCTGGCATTAAAAGCTGTGGAAAGCTCTTTGGTGAAGCAAAATTCTTCGTCCCATCAAATATAAATGATATTTGATGGGGCGATGAACTGCGCAAGCCATTTTCCAGATCGATTACTTGGTGTGTTGTGTGTATGCATAAGCTAAAGATTCAGGCCGACTTGTGCAGCATTTAGACGCACAATGGGTTGCATAAATGCAAAATGTCACGAGAACTGACGGCATTTAAATACCCGTCCAATAAGACGAGGACAGTGCTTCCTCCAATATGAATACCTCCCCATACCACATACAGTTGTTATTGTGAACAGCGCAAAATATTTCAGATTTTCAGGTCGTCTCCTCACATGAGCTCGACGCGTATCAGGATGGAAACCATACTGAATCTCACCCAATAAGAGCACAGTACGCCATTCTTGATGTCCCCAGATTAAGTGTTCGTATGTTCCTTGTTAAGGGGGATACCCGAAGCGGTCAGGGTCGTTAAGTTTGACCTCTTACTTTCTCTAACATTGCCAGTCCCACGGCATCTTCTCATCAAACGACAAATAACACTGGGCGATGAGCTTAAAGTTCAGACTTCAGCTACACTTATCTAGTTTCGACCCGCTTCGACCATCCCTACTGCTCAATTTGTCTTCGCATCTTAAACACGTCTTCCATCTTTCTCCATTCACTGAGCACTAACTAATTCCAATAAAAAAAATCACTCTAAGCCTATAATCCGAAAATGGTAAACTAAAAGCGGCTAGATTATCCCATATTTTTGCCTACATTACAAAAGCCACATCAATATTTTATGAATTGCTTATGACTCAAATACTTTAGGTTATCAAAAAAAGGCAATATCAAAAATATTTACAAAAAATTCCCAGATAATACCGGGACTTTTACAATAGTTATAACAAATTTAAATCTTGTTCCCTAGATTATTTTGATGTTATTATTATTTAAATTAGAACTGTCTGTCCATCGCTAATTAGTGAGTATGTTTCGTGACTCGAGGACATAAAATTAGCATTTTCAATCAATTAAGGAAACACAATACATTTGGTATAATTCGCGAACGCAAAACCTTATTTAATACACTCCAACTTGATTTTTTTCTGGATATTTAAAAAACTAAACAGTTTATCAAATTATAGTATACATGAAGTTTATTTTTCATTTTTTTGGAAATTAATTCAATTTTTTAAATACTTTTATTTTAACGTTTCAGTAGCGTTCCCGATATGATGATCAAGAATAGTTATGTTTTATAAGAAATTTGTCGAGAGAGTAAGCACGAGCCACATGTTTCCACAATCTGTCAGATTGCACATTCGGACGACACGTATATTTGCAAAAAGTTATTGGACAAATTATTTTTGGCAATATGGTAAAAAACTTTAAAACACACATTCTAAAATGGCTGAATGCGAATAATATCAGAAATGATAATTCGTTTACCAAGGCAGATTTGCTTGGAAAAGTGCGAGAAGTAAGGAAGTTAAGCTTGTGGTCATAAACCTCGATGAAGAAAGTGATGACGAATATTGTATTCTGAAATAGAATAAGACTATTTCGTTTAAATCTGAATTTCTGTTGTACATATAATCAATAATCTTATTCAAGTTTTTTGTTATAAATTGTTATTAAATACTTTCCACTTTTTTTTAAGTTACTAATGACGGATTCTATTTAACTTTTATTTGCATTATCCTTACAAGAAACATTGCTGAAAAAATCTCTTTGTGGGGAAAAATAAAGTTACAAGGTAACTAAGTTATACCTTTTTTTTCATTAAGATCCACTAGAAATGAAGAACATTTTTATAAAAAAAATAGACAAATTTTGAATTTTTTCATACATTCAATAAATTTTTAGTATCATTAAAAAAGTGGCTTGCTTACTGACAAAATAAAAGCACTGTGAACTGTTTAGTATAGAAATAAAATATTTTCATCTAGACAGTGGATTGGCGCGCAATCTGCGCGTTTCCAGAAAAACATTCCCATGATAAACTAAGTGACAAAAGTGAATATAGTGCTTTTAAAAACTTTTAATCATCCAAAAAAACCAAGTCGATAGCTTACTTCGTGTTTGATGCATAGAGATACTACATATAGAAGCAACAATCCATAGGGAGCTGTGTAAGTGGGAATGTCCGTCTGAACTCCGGTGAAAGAGAAAGAGGCAGAAGATCAAAGGTTTTTCTGTCTTCGTGTATACAGATTGCGAACATTCTATTCGCGTCATACGATTTACACAAGTACGACAAGTAAAATATTAGAAAAACTACTTCAAAGAGAAAGAAGAATAATTGTGCGCAGTCAGCTGTTGCCAAATGTACTTATCTGTAAAAGTTATTCCCAATTTTTGTCTGCATTAATGTTAAACACCAATAATTGTTAAATTGAAAGCAGGTTATAGATTTTATTTATTGCATATTGTAATTTGTCCAAATTATTTATTCCTTAGGAAGTACCAAACATTCTAAACTGGCAACGCTGCTTTCATATCAGATTGGTAGCTGGAACTGAACACACGACAAACGCTGACTGCGAACAATTATTCTTCTCTCTCTGTAAAGTAATTTTTCTCATATTTTCCTTGTCATACTTGTGTAAATCGTATGACTCGAATTGACTTTTCGTGATCTGTACCTATATAGTATACACGAAATTAGAGAAAGACAATCTAAACCTCCTACTTTCTATCCATCTCTTACATGCTGACGGGCTCCTAGCTGGCTTGTTTCCTCTATCTGTAGTATCTCTATGGTTTGATGGCACTGAATGCAATCACTAACAACGGTCGAAATTTGTGTTTCAATATGTAGAATGAAGTATCTATAAATAATAGATCCTAAAGTATAAAGGATATTGTCACACACCTCAGGGTCCGACAAAGAAGAGCATAAAAAACTCGCCAAGTACGAGTCATTATTTAACATAATGAAAAAAACTGTAAAACCCATTCCTACTCGGCAAAACGCTCAAGCTGACAGAACTACAGTGGCCAAAGCTTATCATGTCAATGAATTCTCAACCAATGTGCCGAATTTTACGACCCTATTGTATTTGAGTTGATTGTATTCGATTTAATTTTGGTAAAACCGACCTGCTTTATCATTTTATTCCACAGAAAAAAATGTTGACTCGCCCTATATTTATAGTACTTTTGAATAGATAATGAGCAACTTTGATCCTACGGAAAAAGAAATATGGTATAACAATATTCAACAAACAGTAATGTGGAAAAGCTTTGAAACCCTGTATATAAGTTAGAAAAATGTTAGAAGGTAATCCATGGGGTAAAAAAAGGACACTTTTAGTGGCCCCTATTCGTCCCTAATATGTTTTAGTTTTGCAATGAAGCAACTAGAATATTTTTAAAAATACAAACAATTGTTTACTTTCACCAAAATATTAGGGACTCATATTTCAATATTTTAATACAGCTCTACCAAAATAGCAACAGTAATTTTTTTAACGACAAAGGCAAATAAATTTTCCCACCTTTTTGCGTACAAATTCGTCAGTCCCTTCGCTTTCGTGAAAATTATCGTCCAAACTTGTGATAAGATAAGATTTACCTAAATAAATGACCTTGATTATTTTTATTTTTATCCAAGTTGCCATCTACGAATGTATAAAAACATAACAGCGTTGCTCGCTCTGTTTTAAATAAAATTTATTTTAATTATGTAAGACTCATTTAAATGAAGCATTTGATCTGTACTTGATTAATAACGGCTAGGATAATAAAGTTTTATAGTTTGAGTAATAAAAATCTTAAAAATAGACGGAAGAGGATTGAACCTTAATTATGAATATCCCATTGGGATAGTTGAAGACGTGTTGGTAAATATGTAGAAGGCTGCAGCTTAAGGGGAATCTATCGGCAGCGATTTGAGAAAATATCGAAATATTTTTGGCAAAGAATTTTGAGGTAATGGATGTATTGAAAATTAAGAAAAAAATATATCATGTAGAAATGTAGATTAATGTTGAACTTAGAGTTCATATCGAATAAAAACTTTGAAATGCTAACGAAATTTTGTTGAAAAAAATACGAATCATGAGGTAATTACACATATTAAGCAAAATTTGAGTCCTTGTAAAGAATTAAATATGGAGTAAATGGAAAAACTAATTGATAAGAAGTCTAATTTGAAGCTTTATGAATACTATATAAAAATCTCTGAATCCTCAAATTACTTATGACCGTACAATTCCTTATTGAAATTCGGTTGCTACCACTAAAATATCGGATAAAAATCCATCGCTCGCTATTCTATCCTTCTATGACTGACATTGTCTCTCTGCTTCGGTAGTCGCGTGCCGTTCCTTTGTTGATACAACGCTCGCATGTCTCGGCGGTCTCCCAGTTCAGTACTGACGAAGCTTATAGAGTAGTACGTGAACCAAAATCCGCTTGGACCGCTTGGCTACCTACATGTTGCGGAGCTTTCATATTTCTAATAAAATTTTCGTTATGTGAACTTAAACGTGAGGACGTAGGGAAACAAAAAAATATACAAAGCATAATTCTGCAAGGTAGAATTTGGTAGATGCCCCTTAAAACACTTTTACATTATTAACAAATGATATCACATCACATGTAATATCATGGTGGAGAGCGCCATGAAAATTATTAAAACCATAACAAATAATTCAGGTATCACAGTACAGGTGATGAGTAAAATGTTAGTTTGGTAACTACCACTTACATAGAAGCGAAGAGCTGTTAATACTTAAAATTATTATATTTTAAAATGTATAAAAAAATTTCTCATATTCTTGACGAAGGCGAAGGTACAACTTCTTTCATAACTGATGCTCTTGTATGAGTTGCAACATGCGGATGCTTCTTTAGAAAGTCTGTAAATTTTTAGGAACTAGTGGTGACTTAGATTGAAGGGATCTTGCCTAAAAGGATGAAGCAACGTTATTGGCGTTGAAAAATCATCCTCCACAAGTTCCACAACATTATTTAGCATCATTTGATACAGTTCCTCTAAATTTGCCATGTAGATTTAAAAAATATAAAACGTTCTCACGTCACTCTCGTCTAACTAATAACTGATTATTACTATGCTAATTACTAGCATTTAGAGTAACTAAAAAGGTTCAAAAAGGTAGTCAAACTAAAAGGAGGGATGTTAAAAACTATGAAAAGTATATCTGACAAAACAAACGCACACAAAATTTGATGATTCTAACTCAAAATAAATCAAAGTCTCGCAAGTGAAATAAGCGTTTTGACAGCTAAACAATATTCGAATTAAATTGGTGAATTTTTTTCGAATTCGAATTTTATTTCACACATGAAATTAGTTCAAAACTTGGATTGATCTAAATCAATCGAAATATGGAAAATTTCACCAGTGAAATATTTCAAAACTGGCCACCCAGTTAGTTGTTCATGTCACTCGAATGAAAAACATGGTGTGCCCAAATCGAAGCCGCAAACAGACATCGTTTGGCCTTGCGACTTATTGATTGTCATTGCGAATGCTTATCTAATGGAAAATTTAACGCGTTTGAATTCAATTGGTACGTCTGTGGGAATCATCGGAATTCGTAGCAGCAAAACATTTTTGGCTCGGAATTTACCATTCAATATCGGTAACATTTTTCATCAACTTTTTAATGACCAATCGTGTGCCATTGCACAGCTGTGGTGGGTTCATTTTCCGAAGTAAAATAACTGGAGATCTCTATATGAATTATGTCTATATTTTTCTGAGAAATCCAAAATATAAATAATATACAGGGGATTGCACTTAAAATGGAAAAGTTGGTATTGACCACTGTCACATGACATACCCTATATAATTTTTTTAAGTGCGCTTTTAAAAATACAAAACGACCAACACGTCCTCATTTATTGGTTATCGAATTTATTACATTTGGGTGTTTCAAACTGTATACATCCACTTTCTTGTTCATTTAAAAGATATGGTAGAAAAATTTACATACCCATTAGACACTTATCCTTAATTTTGTTGATTCAATTTGATGACACTTACCTGAAACAAAATTAAAAGTTACTTAAAGAGGGGTAAAATATGATAAGGGATGTCACTAAGTTTACGATTTCAATTAAATAAAATAGTATATTAAAGTATAAGTGGATATTAAGGTCTTTAAAACACGCGCATTTTTCGAGCACGACTGCGAAGCCGGAGTGCACGAAATAGAGCAAGTGTTTCAGAGACAAGGCCGGTATTCTCAGGCCCTCGCTTGGAGCGATATCGTTGTCGTTGAATGCGAGCATGCGAGGGGATCGAAATTCATTGCTGTCTCGATTCTCATGCACTCTCCTCGCAATGGGAGCGCTCATGCGAAGAGGAGTGCTTTATTTCACTCGCATTCTCATCACTGACATATTATATGTCAATAATTTGCATGTAAATAGACAATTCTAACCTTCAATTTTTATTGAAGCATTGTTGAAAATTATAATTGTATATAAAACATTTATAATTGTAGTCATATTATATAAGGAATTGTAGTCATCCTATGTATATTGGACTTCTAGAAGGTCTAGAAGAAGCATTTAAATTTAAATTCAAAACACAGAACCAAAAACTATTTTGACATTAATGTCAAAATAAGTTGAAATCACGGTGTTGCCGTAGCTAGTCGCTCGTGATACAGATTTGCGAGTGCAGTGGTACATGAGAATCTACAAATACTACATCGCTGCCAATCAAATCACTCTCTTTAGAGATCGATCGCTTGTGAGAGGAGCGAGTTGAGAATACCGGCCCAGTAGTTATCCACGAATACTTTACGTTATTTTTTTTTTATTGGTGCACTTTGAAATTATAAATACTGGTATCTATTACTACTACAACAAGAAGACATGGAAATAAGAACTAATAACGTAAAACGGTTGAATTGCGTTGTCATGGAAATGAGGAAAACATAAACTAATTTGCATTTTGATGGAAGTTCAACCTCATTGAGTTCTGAGAATGTTAACAGTATTAATTTAAATATTCTATCGTTCATCAATAATTTTCTAAATTGTAGAACATTCAGAGTTTCTGCTAATGGTAAACTCTCCTCACCTCACCCACAAAATGCTGGAGTCCCTCAAGGATCAGTATTAAGCTCTACCCTATTCATCCTCACAATAAACGAACTCTGTGACAATTTTCCTGCACCCATAAAACACGTACAATATGCTGATGACCTAATTGTGTATTGCCATGGTAAATCGATCTCAGCAACTTGCAAACTCCTTCAAACCGCAGTAAACCTTCTACAATATAGATCTACTCACTTTGGATTATCCTTATCCCAAAACAAATCCAAAATAATCAAGTTTTCAAGTTTTCCTTTACCTCACATTTTCTTCAATAACATACTCCTGCCCATTGCGAATCAATGTAAAATTCTTGGAATAACCTTCGACTCCCGACTTAACTGGAAACACCATATCCATGAACTCAAAGACATCTGTATAAAGAGACTAAATATACTTAAAACCCTCAGTCACTTTCACTGGGGTTCCGACGAAATCGTATTATTAAGAGTATACAGAGCTCTCATCCGCTCAAAGCTTGATTATGGCTGCTTTATTTACATGTCTGCCACCAAATCTGTCACTGATTCACTGAGCTCTGTACACAATACCGCTCTTCGTCTCTGCCTTGGTGCCTTTCGCTCTAACCCTGCTGATAGTCTCCACATTGAAGCTAATGAGCTACCCCTACCCCTAAGACGCCAATCCCTACTCCTCTCATATGCTGCCTCAGTATCCTCCAATCCTCTCAATCCTGTTCACTCGCTTTTCACTACGACTAATCCCCCTACTTACCCTCGAACAATTATAAAATCTATCCCCCAAATACTCACTCCTTTACTCAAAGATACCGACCTTTCTCTGACCTCCCCGCTACCTCTACCTTCTTCTCCACCTTGGACCAAAAATATCCCTACAATCGATACCTCACTTACCATTTATAATAAGCATGAATCTCCCACTGCACTTATAAAGAAAGCATTTCTAGAATTACTACAAAAAAAACCTTATGATTTATAATACTCTACACAGACGCTTCCAAAACTGACTCCGGTGTTGGTTGTGCAGTTTCCACGAATCATGAACTCGTAAGCTCCTTCACCCTACCTATAGTGTGTAGCGTTCACACAGGCGAGCTACAAAGCATTTTTCAAGCTTTCAAAAGCATCCACCTACCCCACAAAAATATTGCAATATGCACAGACTCCCTTTCCTCCATTCAGTCAATCAAGTCAATCTTCACTGACCACCCAATTGTCCAGAATATACACGACATCTATCAAACTCTCGTTGCTCAAAATATAACAGTCTCTCTCATCTGGCTTCCATCTCACATCGGCATTGATGGTAACGAAACTGCGGACCGCCACGCGAAAGATGCTACCACTAATAACGACTCAACACACATTGTCCAACTCGCAACCGACCTGAAGATCCACTTCAAAAACGCTACACAAGATTCTTGGCGACACCTGTGGCGCAATAGTACGACTGCACTTCATGATATCCATCCATCTCTCCCTGAACTTCTTAACCCGGAGAGAGGCTACTACAATCAGAAGAATCCGAATCAGTCATACCAAACTCTCACACGGATATCTGATGTCTTCAGGAAATCGTCCCGTTTGCCATAGCTGTAACGATATTGTGACCGTTAAGCACATACTGACGGACTGCAGACAATTTGCTGCTATATACAAACAACTTGATCTTAGGCCTAACCTCAAGGAAATGCTTCACTGCCCTACCGAAATCAAGAAAGTCTTACAGTTCCTGAAAGCTACCAATCTATACTGTAAAATCTAATTTAAATATTTGTAAAAATTATGTAAATACTTGTATTTATTTTTTCTGTGCCAATGACCAGCGCTGTCGAGGCACGTTAAGCAAAAATAAAAAAAAATAAAAAAATTTAAATACTATTTCCTCCGATTTGAAAAATCGAAATGTTAATATCTCAAACAATACCAACTGTACTTTCCATTTTCATTTATAAAATTTAAATTGTTAAATATTGTTGGAATGAAGGTATTGACGTTACAAAGTACTCCTGTCAGATCAATAATAAAATAATTGTCATTTTTAGACTTCGTTCTCGAGTTGTTGATGTTGCCATGGTAACTTTAAAAAACTTGCGTGTTTTAAAGTTCGATTTAAACACGCTGAGGCGTGCTTTAAATAGGTAAAAAGGTTCACCAATAAAAAAATACAGTCACCTTCCGCACTAGTTAGGTAAACTGCTATTTAAATTGTTTTTTAGTTCCTTGGCATCTACCAAGCAAAAATCCAAGCCATTGGGAGATGTGCTCAGTTTATTGTTGATATAAATTTATACAGAGTGGTCCTTAAGTAATTGTACATAGAAGTACCTGCAGTACAATCTTCACTTCAAAATATTGCGATTTAAATAAACTAGCCAATGAAATGTTGATATTAAGAGAGATACAGGGTGTTAAAGATGAAATTTTATTTTCGTTTTTACAATAACTTTAACGTTTTTTGACGTATATGCGTAAACATTTGAGGTTGGAGGTTTTTGGATGAGAAATAATTTTCCACTTATTTCGATGTATTTTGTAGAAGGCGCCATATAGGCTACGTATGAGGCATAAATGTACGTAAACTGTTTGCCTTTCACATTAGCGCTACTTTTGTAAAAAATTATTAAAGCCAATCATTACAACAACAAAAAGGTATATCTGTTAGTATCCCCAAATCTTGACGGTTTTGCGAACGTAATTTCATCAAATAATAATCATGTAGTTAATCACTGAAATGTGATTATCACTAAAACCGTTAAGATTTGGCCCAAGGGCGAAAAATTCCTGAATAATTGGATATTATCCCTTCTAATTACAAACCAGAAATATTGGTTATATTTTGCAGATATACCAACCCCGTTCAACTTTGAAGTGTAATTCAATGTCCTTCGTTGTTTATAGCCAGTGAAGTAGTTGTTGCTTCTTAATGAAAGGTCTGCTCTTTGAAAGGTAATTTTCAAATTTGTTAGGCGTTATAATATTATTAAACTATTATCTTTGACGTCTATTGATTTCAACTAGTTTACTGTAATTAGTAATTTTCAACTTTGTTATTCCCTAAAAACCGAGCTAAAAACTCGGACAGTACTGTTTCAAAAGACAGTACTGCTTCAAAATTTTTTTCTTGGTCAGTGGAAAATTATATTGACAATTGTTTAGTGACAATTTTTTTTTATTTGTGGGTCACATCAATTCCTTTGCTTCTGACAACTGTTTAGTCCAGAGAGCATAATAATATGCTTTTTCTAGGCTTAACAAAGCTTATTATAAGCATTTAACAGTCTATTTTGTCACAAGGGCAGAAAATGAGCTTTAGCAGCCCAAGCGAGGGCAGCTGATGGTTGAGAGATGCTTAAGAGTTTCCTGTATGTGTGACACACAACTGTTTTTCGCTTATCAAATAAACCAAAAAATAGAAATATATAACAAAAAACTTCATTTACTGACGTTTAATTGAAAAATTCACGTGAAACATCAAAATCATCAAGTGACAGATGGTGGAAAACTTGAAAAATCGTAGCGTTATGAATTTACCGCCCTTGGGCTGCTAAAGAATACTTTCCAACCTATTTTTGGTGTTCATATAATTTGTTTTCCGGTAAGGTAGACGAAAAATAGAATTTGATCTCTTTTTATAAATTACATAGGATTATAACGCAGTGAATCAGCATCATATTTACACCTTAATCTGTTCGAGACTTTTACAAAAAAAAAATCAATTATGTAGCTACCACAAAAGCAAACTTTTTATGGAATACGGGTACATTTCCTTTACTGTGAAGCGTAAAGAAGAGGAAAATCATAGAATAAATACAAATTATTTTTGTTGTGTAATAGAAGGCGCTAGTTAGACCTTGTTGCTTCATTAAGTAGAAGTTTTTTCTTTGTAGAACAATAAATTATTTTAAAAATACGAAAAATCATTCAATAATAATAGAAAAGTAGCTCGTATTGGATTCCTACAACTATTGAGTTATTAGCTTTTAAAAAGTTCAATGCATTTCGCATTTGCTTATTCGGCTATGGTTTTAATTTAATTTCAATTTAAACTACAAAAACTGCAATATTTGTATAATGTATACTGGAGTAAATAATAATTTTATCAGGTATAGAATCCACCGTTTGGAGAATGAACATTCTTAGTGAATCGTCCTATATATTTTTAAATTATGGTGTGAAGAATATGACTAACCTTCAAAATATTTACAACTAAAAAAAGTACCGAAATAAAAATTCAAGTTTCTCAATATAACCAGACTGAAGCGACCTTGTACGGTCCACTGTTTTAACTATTATTAGATCCAGATACTAACCTACACCAACACGTTGTTTGTCTGTGGAACTGAAAGAATATTTTTTTAAATGTCAATAATTACGTTCCGCTGCTGGCGAAACCGAAATAATTCGTCATTCAGAGTAGCTATTTTTAGGTTTTTTAAGGATCCTCCCAAAAAAATTATCAGATGCTAACCCACATTTTTTTAAACATATACCTAGATTAAAAAATAGAAAACTGGTTGCAGAGGATATAGAGATAGTGGTGATGGTAGTGTTTTTTAAGACTTGATGGAAGTTGTCCTTTTGAAATAAATGGAACCTCATTGATTTTTCTTAGATACATTTCTTAAGACAGAAATCAGACGTGTTGTCCATGAGCCAATTTTATGAAAGCATAGAAAGCATGCAACTTTTCAGTAGGTATATTATTTTTATAATTTCCATTTTAAACAGTAAATTTGGTAGAATTTCCAATCAAAACAGTATGTTTTGTAAATTTTGTAGTCTGTAGACCGTATAGGCTGAACCTGTTAAATTTAAAGTTTAAACTGGAAAGGACCCCACACTAATCTTATGGAAAACCGGTTTCGGTGAAAATCACTGAAATGTCAATATGATGTAACCCACACCATCCTAAATAAAAGTTACTATCGCGCCAACTCTCTGAGTTGGATTCTTCAGTAAGTAAAAGTTAGATATTTTGATTTTTCAAAACAATTATTTTTATCGTATCGATCTGAATTTTTACAATGGAATAGTCTACAATATTTGCATCAAAAAGTGTAAATGACAAAAGTTTCTAGAATTAAAACTGGCGGGTGTACAGAGGGTCAAACTTTGTTTTTGGCAATTTTTATCGAATTCTTTTCGAGAAAATGTACGTTTTCCTGCAGATCCATATGCAATTGATGTTACTTACAGTAAATGAGGGGGGCGATCATATCTTGCATTTGAACCAACCTCCCAATTTTAAATATTTGGAAGATACTGGGCGATCAAAAATATATTTTTAATTTCGGAAAAATTGATCCCTTTGTATAATCAGCTTCCACCAATATATTTAGCTGATTTTTTGTAACTATGTAGCGTAGCTAATATATATACAAATCTGTCAACTTCTGTGCTCATTAATCTGAATCCAAATAAAAATATGGAGAAGGGATGTTTTGGAATAACTTTGGAATGATTTCTAAAATCATCCGTGAATTTTTTTCATTATCTGACATAGTGGAGATGAGTCTCTCTTGTTCAAAAATGTCCGCTGTGTCTACCTCGCCACGGCTTGAATTATACAGAGGTTGGAAGTATAGCATTTCATCGATTTCTCGAATAATCAAGAATTCCTTTGTAACGGAAAATAATATTGTTTCCTAGACAAAATTCGAAACATTTCAATGACAAAATATCAGAAATGAGAATTCATGAACATAAAGGATGTAAGTCCAAAAAAAAAGAATTTTTTTCCAAAATATTAGTAGATAGGTATTCGTTTATTCTTAATATATTCATTAGTATTCGTTTAATCTTATACATAACTGGAAAAAGCTTCTATTACAATCATTGAATCTGCAGTTAATACTTTTTGGATTTTTTGAAAAATTGTCAAAATAGATCCCCTGTAGAATCTAAACGCCGGCATTCAGATGGTTGGTGCGTTGGTAACTTTTGTTCAGGATGACATGGGCTACATCATATTGAAATTTCAACGATTTTCACCGAAACCGGTTTTCCATAAGAAAAGTGCGGGGTCCTTTAGCTAAATTTACAGTCCAAACTCGTTACATAAAATGTATTTACCGCTTATGCTGGCATCTTAGAATTTTAATGATAATTTTTTAAACGATCCTGTCAGCCAATCGTGATGAGAAAAAAATTAAAATCGACCAATGGCATCAAAATTACACTGATAATTTGCTATTAGCAAATTACAGCGAATATGACCCTCCTGTATTAAAAATCCCATATGAAGCGGGATCATATCGCGAAAAGATGCCGCTAACAATCGAAAAGATGCCGCTAACTGTCGAAAAGATCCCGCTGGCTATCGAAAATGTCCTTGCAGGTCCGTAACTACAGTAACGAGTGTTAAAATTGCGCATTATTTGTAATTTGGCATAATATGCCAAATTTTAAAATTCGTTGAAATGTCGAGATTCTTCAAGTTCTATTCAACGAAAAGTGACCGCAAGTAAGCTCAAAAATATAATACTTTTATTTCTTCTAGTCGAGAAATATTCTAACGAATTACACTCGTGTATCAAAATAAACCTGATAATTTTTTATTCAAGCATGTTGTCAGTAAAAACTGTATTCGGTTATTTTCATATTTCGGCGAAAGAGCCCGACTCCGAAGGAGGAGGACTTCTTTAACTCATGCAGTTATTAGACAGCATGCTTTCATAAAAAATTATCGGTAATTTTGATGAACTTGTGTAATTACTTCCGATAATTTTTTCACGCTGTTTGATTGGATCTTCGTTTGAATGAATGCGTAAGCCATTGGGTACCGGACATTTGTCAGTGTCATTTTTATTTGACGTTAAAAATTTGCTGTCAGTTAACCTGTTTAATAATAGTTTATTATTCAACAAGCGTATAATTATGGCTAATAATAGCCATTATGCGCATGTTGAATACTATACTTTATCCACAACTATATATATGCTCCCATTAGCCCCATGAGTAAGGTTACCTAAAAATAATTTAATTAAATTGGAAAGTACTAAGCTGAAAATTACGTTATTGTAAGAATACCTTTGTCATTAGATAGGTATGATCTGGCGCTTCTTTAATGAATTTACTGACCTCTTCGGGCGTAAAAGTTTTAGATTTTTTCGGTTGATGGCCTTCGGACTGGCGTTTTAAAAATGCCTGTAACTTCATGTAAGTCTCTAGGTGGATACTATGATACATATTCAATGTACTTTTCAGCATAGAATAATATGCCCACAATGATGATGACTTGTATTTTTTAGCAAGTTCAACAAAATACACTAGGATAACATCATCAGAAAAAGACGATGTTTTTTGTGCAAGTTGCCAATCCATAAAACTTTTGTACACCGCATCATATTTATCTTTTGACTTGTTAGGCAGGAGATTTTCTGTAGCGCTAGCCGCTAATTTTGAAATGTCTGAGGGTGTACAAGACATATCTTCTAAATCTGATTCACTATTAGACATTTCTCTAATGATACCAGAGATAAGGAGTTTATTTTATTTACAATTTACAAATTGTCAAATTTGACGCAACGATTGAGTAATATTATTCCATCGAACTGTCATTATTATTCAATTCTATATGGTAATGCATGGCATTACTTGATAAAAATCGCATATTTAACAGATATATTAATTAATAGTTGTGGATAAAGATACTTAGGTATATTTGTATTTTGCTAAATAGTTTAAAAAATAATCACGCCGAATTACATTTGTGGTAATAATTTTTTTTTATAATTTTAACTAGATTAGCACTCGTCTTTATTGCTATTAGGAAATCCCACTCGTGGACTTCGTCCACTCGTGAGATTTCCATAGCAAAAGATTCGTGCATCTAGTTAAAATTATCAAAAAATTACCACCACTTGAGTAATTACTGATAAAAATTTAACCAAATTTACAGTTTGATGAAGAAACTCGATAAAATTTACAATTTAAACTAATAATTCAACATATTTATATACAGCTTTAGCTGGGAATTTAACTATATTTACAGTTTAAACTCGCTACATCAAGGACATTCACAGTTTAAATTGAAAACTTAACAAAACTCACAGTTTTAAGAGAGAACAACCAAATTTAAGTACAGTTTAAAGAACTTTCACAAAATGTACAGTTTCAATTGGAAATGTAACTAAATCTACAGTTGAATTAAATTTATAATTTTAACCAAGAGTTTACCATTTACAGTTTCAGCTGGAAATTTAACTACATTTAAAGTTTAAACTTGTTACACTACGGTAATTTAGTTTAAACTGGAAACACAACAAAACTTTTCTATTGAGAGCTACACCAAATTTACAGTTTGAGCAGGAACTTTGACAAAATGTAAAGTACCTCCACTAACCTCGCCACTAACCTAGCAGAACCATATAGGAAATTTGAATTTTTGATTATGCCACAATTTGTCGCTAATTTATTACCATAATTAAAAATTTGTCGCTCCTCGCTTTTTAAAAAAACCCATGGTTCTGCTAGCATGTTATAAGCTAGCAGAACCATATTTATTTATCATTTTTTAGAAAAAACTGATATTACCATAATTTGACGCTAATTTATTGCTATTCTATTACCATAATTAAATAATATAAATTAGCGACAAATTATAGTGGTATTAATTTTTTTCAAGTTGATTAGGTAAAAAGTGGTTCTGCTATCTTGATATCAACCTAGCAGAACCATGGGTTTTTTTAAAAACGACGAGCGACAAATTTTTAATCATGGTAATAAATTAGCGATAAATTAGCAACGAATTATGGCATAATCAAAAATTCAAATTTGCTAAATGGTTCTGTTAGGTTAATGGAGGTATGTAATCTTTCAATAGACCGCTTTAACGGAAGACATCTTGTGGTTGAGGCGACAGTTGGCCACCTATAGGTTTATACAGGAGCTAACTGTAATTTTAAAAGGAAACTGTAACTTAGAGCTTGGACAGCTGTTTCTAAGTTTACGCAACATTACTTCTTGTTTTGGAACTCCTCAAATTTATTTATTTTTTTAAATTTTTTATCTGGTCTACCTGTATGAGAGTTTCGTTTTGTCTTATCTTTTTACTAACAAATTGTTTATTGGTTACAATTTCACGATACTAGCTTCGTTTTTATTGGAATGAAAAAAATGAGAATATCTCGAAATTACTTCATTTTTATATTGTGCACAAATTTCATGTCGAATTCCAAAACACTAGTCTTTATTTTAAATAACAAAGTTTCTACTTCCGGAAGTGCCACATACAAAGCATTATATTTGATCTCAGCGTCATCCAAAACCTACATAACTGTATCCGCCATTACTTTTAATCAAAACTTTTCGCGCCACACTCCATATACACTCAAAGACATTTGTAGAACATTCTAGTTAGTATCGTACGGATACAAATAATATTAATTTGAAGAAAAAGTGGTTAGTAAGTTAGTTAGTATATTGTTTTATTTTTTCCGCACCCTGTAGGTGTCTAATATTTTGACTCAAGTTTTTCAAGACTACTTAATTATAATAATTTCACAAGATAGTAAGCAGAAAGACGAGATTTGACAGCCAATTATTTCGAAATCTGCTCGAACGATTTTGTTGTGGCAATAATAACTTTTAATCGGAACGTCGAGAACATCGAAATTTTAGCAAATGTGATCAGGATTACGTTTCAATAACGTCCATGCGGGAAGCTTTGATATAATTTACATCAAAATCTAGATCTGACCGATTTTCATGCTACAAGTTTGTTGAAATGGGAAAAAAGCAAGAGCGTCGATATGGGGGGTGATTACCCTCTCCCCCGAACAATAAATAAACAGCGAGGATAAACAGTAAATTATTATATTTTTCAATTAAATTCAATAATGAACATGCGCAAGTCCTATATTGCTGCATCACAACAACACATATTTTGTTTCTAATGCCTTTACCCCTCCCCCAAGGAAAAACATTATCGGCGCCCTTGGAAAAAAAGTCTAGTAGTTTGACGAGTAATTTAAGAACTAAGAAATTTTTTTTTTTATTTTCTATTTCAATTTTTCCTAACGATTTTATTAGTGCTAGTGCAAAAATAACATTATTTATAGGGTGAATTTTCCAGAGGCTTTAACATTGGATAGTTAGTTTTAAAAATGACGTTTCGTATTCTTCCGGTTGTGATAAATTATATTTTTTAAATATGTACTTCTATTGGCTGTTCAAGATACGGTCCTTAATTTTTTACAACATATTATGCGTTTTGTACCTTTTATTGGTCATCATAAAGAAGTTTTTTCTTGCACATTGATAGGTAGCTCAAATTTTTTAGAGCCACCCAAAAATCGTAAATGAGTACAGGAATGGAAATTGTTTATCAAAAATTTTGAAATTTAGATCGACAAAAATATAACGACAGCCATTCTCGCACCGTGCCGTAAGTGACTACAGTGGACGAAATTTTATGGGTAGACGAAAAAATAATACCTATATGGAAATGAAAAAATAATCTCTGTTACAAATATATCAAAAAAATTCCATATTTAATAATTTTTTGTTTTAAGTCAATATTGATCTCATTGGAACAGCGTCCCACTTAAAATAATGGTGGTCATTTCAAGTGAAATTTTTTGCCTTCGTTTTAGGAATTTATCAAAAATGGATTCAAAATCGAGTTCAAAATCTAGCTGAACCTTGAAAATTAAAAAAAAGGACCCAATTAAAAAAATTATAGTTTATGATAATAATAAGAAAACGAAATTTAAAAACTTACCTAATCAAGTTAAAGCGTTGATTAAAGTTTGTGAAAATTAATATTCGAAAAATTAAATTTGTTCTCTAAATATTTCAAATCCAAAAAATAACAATAATTACTTAACACCATTTTGTTTATCCACCACTTACCCAACAATTTAGAAATTAAAAACAAATTTTTTCTGTCCTCATTCTCTATTATAATGTAAACACAAACTGTATATTGAATTGGTGTAACAAAAATTAAAATAAAAAACATACCACATCTTGCATCCAACATTCCATTTCAATACGTTTTTCTCAAAAAAAAATCCTTAGAAAGCTAAAAAGAATCCATTACCAAAGAGAACAAAAAATACCATACAAACAAAATCCAACAAAAATCACTCCACACATAGAAATAGTCTCGTTTTAAAAAAACAAACTTCGCGAAAGTCGATCTTAGTCGTTGCGTCCGTAGTTTCAGCCGTTTCACGGACAACTCAAACAACAAAACTAAAGAAGAAATAAGGAATTAACCGAGATTTCGGTCGAAACGGACCACGTGCTAATAACTTCGGTAAAACTCGGTCAGCAGGCGGAATTTCGATTTCGAATCTGTCCTGCAATCAGGAATGTTTTTTTTTTCTTCTTTCTTTATTTTGATCCGACTTTATATTTCAAACAATCCATTTATCAACCAAGTCAGTATTCGATAACTAAACGAGGTATGTTACGTAATACTACACTGGGCCAGTATAACGAAGGATTCGGAACTGACGGAATAAAACTGTTTATTGCCTTGGTTGTTGGTGTGTGTGTGTGTATGTTCGCGAGTTTCTACGCCACGGTCGAGGTCAAGTTCGAGATAGGATTATTGTGAAAAAAGCGCCGAGCACGAGAATATTATATTAGAATAGGTGGCCATACACGCAAAAAAAATGCTTTTGACTTCGATTAATATACGAGCAGTTTGACAGTCATTATTTTTTTATTTACTTAATTACAGTTTACTGTGAAAAATTGTTAATTTAGTAAGGGAAATTGTAATTAAGTAAATAATTACAGACCTGAGATGGTGTTTTGTCAATATAGAATTATGGTTTGATGTGAAGATAGCGTTGTTATCGCATTCTCAACATTTCCTTCACTGATGATAATGTATTAATGTGGTTTCAGCACCCCTTAAACAGGGAGATTCAACTTTACATATCCAATGATTAAACTCAAACGGTAAATTCATGCTCGAAAAAAATAATAAAAAAAAGCTCCAAAATGGTTGTTTATATCGTCAAGATATCAAAACCCCGTTTAACTTTAGAAGTGTAATTTAATATCTGTTGTGGAATATAGCCAGAGAAGTAGTTGTTGCTTCTTAGTGGACGGTCTGATCTTTGAAAAGTAACTTTTAAGACGTTATAATAGTATTTAACTATTACCTATTAGAATTTTTTCAATTTCCACGCAGTTACTTTAAATGCAATACTCTAATACAAATGGGAATAGACTATAGGAATAGCTGGTATAGAACCCTCAAAGCCATCCTAATAGCCTACAGTAAAACATAACCTCAAAACCGTCCAACTTGATGGAAATATGGTTGAATTCGGACAATAGGAGCGTGCAGAAACTTGCCAAGAGAAAATTTGGGTTCCAAACCAAGAATCCTCAGGTGCAGAGAGCGCCAACCATCTTTGTGTCGTTGTGCAAAATACTGATAAGCACCTTTATAATTGAGCTAAAAGTATGATTACGTTAAAATTCAAGTTTTTGTAATCGCCAGCCCTTTGAAATTTGATATGATTGGAAAAGAAGACAATCATTAGATGGATGTTAAAATTTAAGGTAGGTTCACCACCCACGGCAACATTTTCAAAATTATGAAAACTGCACCGACCACGAAAGCATTTAAATAAACCCAACATTTTGCAAGTTTAATCCTGTAAACTAGTTATACAGAATTAGGCAAAAGTCCGGGACCGGACAAATATCGAAGAAAATATACATTTTTTGGAAAATCTTTTCGGTAAAATCACTATCCACTTAGAGACATTAATTTTATGAAATAGCCAAAGACAAAAAAGTTTCACACAATACGAGTGTGTATGTTGAAGATTGGCTTAAGTTATGTTGCAGATTGGCCTAATTATTATTATTTAGACCATTGAAATACAACATGGATAAAAATGGAACTAACAACTGTAAGTAATAAACTTTTTGTTATTTCATAAAATGTCTAAGTGGATAGTGATTTTTTTGTGAGAGTGACTATATATTTTCAACCACTCGGTATAGGATAGCAAAACCCTATATTTTCTGGAGGCTTAAAACGTGATCTATTAAGTATCTTACAACAACTACGCCAAGATCATTAGTTTGAAATTTAGAGAGAATTGCAGATATTTTAAAATCGATTTAGCATAAAATTTAAGAAAATTGTAAATTGCACGAAAAGTATAATACCTAGGTATAGGACACCCTTATACAATTCGAAAGAGGACATTTTTTTTATTATGATGAATTATTAAAATACAGGGTGTTCCATTTAAAATAAGCCTGATACTGCACATTGAATGATCGAATAATGAAACTGAAAATTCTGAACACCCTGTAAAGAGATATTTGGTACTCAATCGTGGAATACATTCAACGAATGTCCAGCTATCAAGATATAAGAGGAAATTTGCTAGAATTTGTTATATCAATGAGTTATTTTTTTTTTGAAATGTTCACATTTTAAAAAAAGTCAGCATAACTCGGAACCCTCTGTATTTAGGTATAGGGAACCATTATGAAGGAGTATTATATTTTTTAGGGACAATCAGAAGATGCAATTAAATATAGGGTGTTCCATAAGGAAAAATATAACTTTGATACGCCACACTTTATTGGAACACCCTGTATATTTCAAAATATTTTCAAATTATAGTTTAAGTTGGAGTAAAATTTGTGGTATAAAAAGATTTTTCACAAAACTTATATTTTCTTCGATATTTGTCCGGTCCCGGACTTTTGCCGAACTCTGTATATAGAGCATCGTGTTAGGCCTCTCAGACCAATAGCTTATGTATTACTTTCTTATGTGTGTGTGTGTGTGTATGTTAGAGATGGTCTTGAACAATGTCCATTAACCACAGGGAGTATAGAAGGTCTAGGTAGTAATAAGAAAGAAAAGTCTATATTTCCAATTAAGAATTAGTAAACCTTATAAATTGGTCAAAAAAAGCCTTTTCCTTTTTCACCAGAAGTGAACATAAATTAACAGGCATGTTTAATTTGTAGGAAATGAGGAAATTATAAAGTTCTTTTATTCCTATCAGTAGATCCTCACATGCTTAAAAAATTATATTTTTTCAACATTTACCCATTTCGATCTCTTGCAATCCCATTCCAGTCCTCTATTCCTAACTGCTTCAAGTCCTCTTCAACAGCATCAATCCATTCTTCCCTAAGTTACCCCCTTTTTCTTACATCCTTCTCCTACAAGAAGCATTTTCTTCACGCGCTACATGGTGCATTATACATGTCTTGGATTTCTTTATTTGTTCTTCTTCCCCAGAGTCACTATAGTATTGATCAAGCTTTTCCTTGGTTATGGTTTTTGTGCAAAAAATAGTGCTTAGTTAGCACAAGAAATCCTATTTTTTCTTTTCGTTAAGAAACACAAGGTTAAGGCGACATAGGGAAGAATATACAGGATTTAGTAGAATATACTGAGTGAAAGAAAGAAAAAAAAAGAAGAGAAGATCCCTGATGATCCTAACCAGGTGAGATCCGCCAAAGTCGGACTGCTCTAAGAGTTTTGACAGATATTCTGACAGGTCACTGTCGTCTGAAACCTGCGGATAACAGATATCCTAAAATCCTTCGGGCAATAGGTCTAAAGGAACTGCTAGTCTCTGAGACTTTCCTCCGGAACAGTACAGTATTTAGTAAAGCGCGTTACCAATAGATGCCGAATGATAATTTGATACTATTAACGCATTACACAGTTTTGAAAATATTTACAAAAACGTTACCGCTCACTCGGAAGAAACAGCTACTTCTCGGGATATATGCCCCACAGATACTTCTAAGTTGAACGGAAGCGGTATGATTTATAAGATATAACTAACCATTCTGGTTTGCAATTAGCAATCGAGTTGTAGACCGGATTCGGAGTATTTGCGCCTCATCAGTAGATAATCTCCATCGGAGAGCTCTGTAAGCCTTAATGCCGAACTGAAGACGATGCCGAAATCACAATCAATACATATCCATCAGAAAAGGAAATATTGGTAACAGCAGCATCTTCACCTCCAACTGCAAACTAAAATTTTAACTGACACAAACGTCTGTTTGTACTATGAATAATTGCAATGATGTAATAAATTCAAGGCAGAATGGTTGGTTAAATCTTGTTGATCATACCGACCCCGTTCAACGAAGTGCAATTCAATGTCTGTCGGGGCATATAGCACAAGAAGTATGTGTTTCAAGTGAACTTTTAAGTGAACGGGCACTTTATATTTTCAGAACTTTGTAAGACTTCAATAGTATAAATCTATTATTTGATATCAATAATAAATATTTCACATAGAGTTCAAAGTTTCAATAGATCGTACGTTAAAATTTCATATAAAATAAAACCATTATGAAAGACAAATAGCCGAAAAAATAACCGAAAACAAAAATTGTGAGTTATCGTCTGAAAATAGCCTATTTAAGTGTTTTATTGGGTTTTCTCTCGCCAGAACTTCTTGGCGTGGATGATAAATGACTATATTTTTGAAAGTATTATAACCAAAACAAAAATAGGTACAATATTTTTCTGGTTGAATAAAACGGGTAATTGAAATATTTTTTTTTT